>CALNVZ010001490.1:47269-64220 GCA_940671915.1 Paracentrotus lividus
CATAATGAGCTAAAATGCATATAAGCCTATGCTGTAATAGCCTAAGGAATTAATGTTTATTGTTTATTTAGAAAGCCTGAATATTGTGTAGTACGACATTGCAAATCACTTTTATTGAAGACATCCCATTAAGTCATGAGATGATACATGTATGTTATGTAGAAATAATATCATTAGCATAAAAGAACAGTGACCTAATTAGCACATCATTTGTAATATGGGATATGGGACTAATCTTAATTAAAAAAATCTCGGAAACGTAAATGAAAGGCTTTTTAATGCTACTCAACAACAATATTTTTCATTTGTACATTTAGGATTTGCTTTTGTTTTTAATTAGCATATTCAACACAATGTAATGATTATTATGCATAATTGTTTTAATCCTTTGTGATTCAATTTCAGTATTTATGTAGAGAGCTTGAACACTGTGCAATGCAACATTGTACGTCACATAAATTAATTATCATGCTGATAATATATTTCACTTTATTTACCTATAATATAGTTAGCATAATTATAATAACGACTAAATCAGCATAATATTATCTCTACCCCCCCCCCTCTCCCACATAATAATAATAATAATAATAGTGAAAACTTATAGAGCGCACACACCGTCCGAGGACGCTCATGGCGCTAGCTAACATACACGCAGATACCCATCTTGGTACGGGAAGCCATATCAAAATTACCCCCTACAGTGGCCGCGGACCGTTTTTTGAGAGCGGAGAGGCTGAGCCAAAGTGGGGGTGGGGGGAGGGGGGCTGAACAGGCTAGAAATCACAAATATAGGGTCATTTTTGCATTTTTGTACATGTTTGCTAAAAAAAATGGGGGCTGAAGATTAGAAATAAAAAGACTTTTTATTTACGTGTCCAGATTATTTAATTAAGATTAGCCCCATACCCTATATTACAAATGATATGCTAATTAGGTCATTGTTCTGCTAATTATATTATTTCCACATAACATATCATCTCATGAATTAATGGGGTGTCTTCAATAAAAGGTGATTTGCAATGTCGTATTACACAATATTCAGGCTTTCTAAATAAAAAATGAACATTAATTCCATAGGCTAATATTAAAGCATAGGCTTGTATGCATATTAGCTCATTATGCTAATTAGGCCATTTATTAAAGACAAAACCATTATTTAAAAGATAAAACTGATATGATATATGAATTTCTCATCGTAAAATACCCTTAAAAAGTCGTTTCAGGGTTCTTTAATTAAGATTAACCCCATATTCCATATTACAAATGATATGCTAATTAGGCTATTGTTCGGATTATGCTAATTATATTATACTACAAAATATATCATCTCATGAAATAATGACCTGTCTTCACTAAAAGCAATTTACAATGTTGTATTGCACAATATTCAGGCCCTCTAGAAAAAAAAGAAGAAGATAATTAATCACATAGGCTAATATTAATGCATAGGCTAGTATGCATATTATCTGATTATGCTAATTAGGCCATTTAAAGACAAAAGCACTACTTAAAAGATAAAAACAATGTCATAAATGAATTTCTCGTCCAAAAATACCCTTAAAAACTTGTTTCATCCATATTTTCAGGGTTCTTGAATTGTGAATTAGCTACATATTCAATACACAAATATGCTAATAAGGTCATTATTCTAATTATGCAAATAAAAAAAGTTGCCCAAGGTTGCCAAGCTGGCAACCAAGCTGAATTTACTTATATACCCATCTAGAACACAAATCAACAAAAAAACCTGGTACTTAAAAACTTTTCCGGGTCCCCAACATTTCTACTGGACTGACAGTGCGCAAGTTCATATTTTGGTTGATTTTAAGCTGCGACAAAAGAAGTCGAGCCGCGACATGCGCGAAGGTCGAGGCTATTGTATTATCGGATACCAGCTATTGTTCGCCTATTGTTTGCGTGGAAGCAAGTCGTTGTCGTATCCTATCGTAGACAGAGTCGTAGATACGTATATGATCTTCGGTCACCTACGATTCTGACACGATTCTGGCAGGTTCTAACAGGTTTAGGTTGTCGCCACAACGATCGCCTTCTGTGGGACAGGCCCTTAAGCATCAATGAATTGAGGGATGACGTCAGTTTCCAAACCTGCACAAACCCGGTCAACCGTGGAGCCTGTGATGGAATCATCGAGCAGCCAAATGACAAGCATGTGACGACGGCGACCTTCAACCAGGATGGCTCAATAGAGGGCCCATTTCAAAGAATGGAATCGCGACTTGACACTGAGGAGGCTGTTATATTATAAAATTTACCAAAATGCTGTCGGGAGTCATTACAATGCAAGATCGCTCCGAAGACAAATATACAATTCTGCTAGAAAAACTTCAAACAAAAACCGTGAATGATAACAACGACCTTCAAGAACAACAGTTAAAGAAACAGCCGAAAGAAGTTGGGAAAGAATGTGAAATTGTGAAAAAGAGAATTAATAAACTGGAACAGAAACATTTAACAGAAATTCGAATTTTGAAAGAAAAGCATGGAAAGGAACTTGCAAATGTAAAAAGAGAATTGGAAGAGGTTAGGAAAGCCAAAATAATGTATGATGTCGGGAATGACAAACTAAATGCTAAAATCGATATCTATGCAGAAAACAAAGACCAACAGCGAAAAACATACGTACGAGGAAAGGTTGAAAGAAAAAGACACACAGATTGAAAGCATACAGGATTATGCAATACACTTTACGAAAATAATGGTGAAACATGGCAACAATAGTAACAAACATGACAAAAAAGTAACGAAAGAGAGTACAAAGATAACACTTATCCATGACTCAGTGTGCAAACTAGTCGACATTGGCAAACTTACAGCTAGAGCAGGCAAAAGGGGTCACAAAATATATTCCCCCACTCTAGAAGAAGCAAGTCAAACAATAGACAGGATCAATCCATGCGAGGTAATAGCCCTCCATGTTGGTACGAATAACCTCAAATCTCAAAGTACAGATAGAGTCTGTGCAGAATTCGATAACTTACTACGTAAAGCAACAAAGAAATGTGAAAGGGTCGTTGTCTCGTTGCCAACGCCTTGTGGCACTAAACCTCTCAATGACAAGGTAAATGCCTTCAAAGAAACTATAACATCTCAGTTACGAGGTTACAGAAACATATCCCTGTGTTTCAATAATAACCTAGGCAACGGTGGCCTCCCAATCGACAAATTTTATGCAGACAATGTCCATCTGAATGAGGTTGGTACTAGAGTGCTCTCCAGTAACCTCATAAGGACAATATTTGGCCCTCGCACTAATGCAGTAACGACTGACCAAAGAGGTAGTCGGAGACATGCTCCACACATGAATCACACCTCTCATAATCCAGTCGTTACTCGCATTACGAGATTGGAGCAGACCCCACCAACAATGCCTACTTCACACAATCAGGTAGATACTGACTCTTCTAGATCAGACCAGGCTCTTGCATCTAAGTTAGCCAATGCGATAATCGGTGTCATCCGTAGAGAGCACTGATCTTTTGGGTAGAGATCAGTGGTAGAGAGGCGGTTGCCTTATGTACTAAGTTGTTATAAGAAAAAGAAGGAAAGAAAGAAAAGAAAGAGAAATAGATTTAAAAAAAAAAGAAAAAAAAAAGCAGTAAATCTATTTTGTTATGTAATACCTTTTCTTTCTTTCTTTCGCTTAGCTCATAAATGTCCAAAAAAATTGTGCCCTTGAAACGGCCATCGGTGAAAAATTATCAAACAAGCACGTGATATATTTTATTATATATTAACATAATGCCAAGTGATAAATGCGAATAAAGCATGTTAGTTTGTCTTAGTACGGTATATTAGTACGGTATATACCGTACTAATGTCAATAGAAAAATGTCAATAAAAAGAAAACCGATTTATAAATCTTAAATTATTTTCCATATTCTGAAAGAGTACCTCCTCCCGCATCTTCTGGTACCATTTTTTGTGTGGTATGTCTTTATGCTTGGATGAACACGACGCATTGTTTGCGAACATGCAAATTTTGAATTGTGCCAAGATGGGGATGAAATTGAATCAAAAAAAGCTGACAAAAAAGCAACTGTAACATGAATAAAATAGTATAACTTGTTAACGAAAATGTATTCTGCTTAATAACTTGGCAGGGGTGTTGTTACACATATTGACTACATTTTGTATGAAAATTGAATTGACTTGTCAATTAATGCACGAATGAGTACACATCAAAGAGTAACTTACCACTGACAGACCTAAAAAGGCCTCCTAATATTTTTGAAAAGAGATTATTTTGTCTTTGACGTGTGCTCACTCATGCCTGACTTTACAGATTTATCTCATTTTCATACAATATGTAGTCAATATGTGTAACTACACTCCTGTCAAGTTATTAAGTAGAATACATTTTCGTTAAAAAGTTATGCTATTTTATGCATGTTGGAGTTGCTTTTTTTGTCAGCTTGTATTGTTTCAATTTCATCCCCACCCTGGCCCAATTCGAAATTTGCATGTTCGAAAACAATACGTCGTGTTCATCCAAGCGTAAAGACATACCACACAAAGATGGTACCAGAAGATGCGGAAGGAGTTACTCTTTCAGAATATGTAAAATAATTTAGGATTTATAAATCGGTTTTCTTTTTATTGACATTTTTCTAGGTGTAAAGTTTTTTTTTACTCACTCGGTATACACAAGTCATGTAAGCAAAGCATGTTTATAATATTTCCACACAGAGTTGTATCGGACCATTTTCTAACATGGATATATTTTAAACAGCATTGTATAATATCCAATTGATGGTAACATTATCGGATCACTCTTGTCATTGTATTTTTCTTTATTAGTTTTCTGTTTGCTTGTTTGTTTGACCTTTCTCTCCCCCCCCCCTTTTTTGTTTGTTTGTTTTTGTTTTTTTTTTGTTTTTTTTTTTTTTTTTTTTTTTTTTTTTTGTTTTTTTTTTTTTTTCTTTCTTCTTAAAAACAAAAACTAAAGCAAACAAGCAAACAGACAAACATCGAAACAGGCAGGATATATTAGTATTGCATGTATTACATTTTTTCTCATAATCTAATAATATTGCCGCCTCAATTTCATTTCTCTGACATTGTGAAGACAGTGCTTTCGATATTTGTATTTTACATTCACATGTACATAGCATGACGCGATGTTTAACATTTTGCTGAGGGTAACTTGGTACCATAAGCTATATATCATTGTTTGATTGTCCGTTTGTTTGTTTGTCTGTTTGTTTCTCCCTTCGCTTTGAAAGAAAAGACAAAAATACAAAATAACAAAGGCAAACATGCAAACGGATGAACAAGCAAATAAGCAAACGGACAAAAAATATTATTAGAGCATGTGTTGGATTTTGCTTGTTTTAATATGTTTTATGCAAGAAAATACCATGATTGTAAGTCTTCATTGATCCGAGCGGCTTATGCTAAAGTGTAGCGTTGTGGCGCGGCGCGGCGCGCTGAAAAATGGAAATAATCGACGAAAAAAAAATAAGGTGTCTTGAAAGCGTCCTACAAAAAAGGAAAAGATTCTGAATCGATTTTTGTGAAATTTTAGGAAATGAGCCCAAGTCATGGGCGGATTCAAGTTCTTCCAAGACAAAAGATTTAGGAGCTGGCATTGTGTGAGTACAAAGGCCGGCCCCCTGATTCTGTGGACCAGGACCAGGACCAGGACCAGGAATTCATTGAAATTCGCAATTAAAACAATGTGAACGTGGACCGGGACCAGGAGTGGACCAGGACTAGCCCATCACGATTTCTGGTTGCTGGCATTATGTGAGTACTAAGGCCGGCCCCCTGATTCTGTGGACCAGGACCAGGACCAGGAATTTCATTGAAATTGGCAATTTAATTAAACCATGTGAACGTGGACCAGGACCAGGAGTGGACCAGGACTAGCCCATCGCGATTTCTGATTGCTGCCGATAGCCGTAAACAGCATCGACCAAACTTTTCATATGAATTTGTGACCCCCGATTTCTTTCACCTAATTTGACGCTTTTAATCAGCCCGGGTATAGCTGTGCGCATACACAGAACGATTACGCGTACAATGTCCGGTCAGCTGTGCGGTTGAATCTGATTGGCCGGCCGGGATCACGATAGGTAGGCGACTGTTCTATTTAGAGCAAGGGGGTGACACGGCGTTTGGGCTTAGTGGGAGGGACACGTAGCCTATGGCGATTTATTGAGACCGTTTATTTATTTTCAGCAGACATTGTTTCTTGTCATTTTCTTGTCAAGGAAAATCTCATCGCTACCTGACTGCGTGATTATTTACGAAAAATCAGTACAAATGTCGCCTCTTTTCTTCTTTTTCTAATTCAATCTCGATACCGCAGTGATCCACAGAATTAAAAAACCCTTGATTTCCCCTGAGCAAGAATGGTACGACCCGTAGCCGGCCTGGCTCGCTATAGCCAAGTTCCCCAAATCAGACGTAGGCATCAATTGGTTTGATCTTTTGAGTAAAAAATGACGGAGCTTTTTTTTCATCCAATAAGAATAATTTATATATCAACATTTTCAGAATGAGCTGAATAACTTAAATCTTTTTCCGTTGGTGAACTAGGCCCATCGGGTCAAAAGATATGGTTGAAACAAGAGGAAAATTGTACCGTTTTGCAGCTTTTTATAGCGGCGCGCAGTGTGTTAGAAGGGGTTGACGCTTTAAGTGTTAGGGTAAAATCCATATGCATCGTTTTGGAACTATTAGTCACACAATTTTTGACACACACCCACACACACACACACATGCACACTAACCCCACACAAGGGCTTATGCTAAAGTCTCGAGTCCGAAAAATGATAATCATTTCCAAAAATTTCACAAAAATCGATCCAGAATCTTTTCCTTTTTTCGTAGGACGCTTTGAAGACACCTTGTTTTTTTTTCGTCGATTATTTCCATTTTTTAACGCGCCGCGCCGCGCCACAACGCAACACTTTAGCATAAGCCATCCGAGCTACCTCATAAGAGATGGCAAAAACACATACGACATTTTCTATTCTTACTTCGGATACATAGTAATGCACCCAAGGATGTAAATGTTAGCATATTTTTATCGAGTGCACTTCTTATAAAATGTAACAGGTATATTATTGGTGCATGACTTGTACTGAAAATCATATGTTAATTATATACTACCACGAATCCACTACTATTTCTCACCAATGAGTTTAATATTATCCTCAGTGATATCTGAGATATGCTAACCTAAAACTATAAATTATGTAATTCTCTGGCACCCAGATCAAATTATGGCACCTAAAGTGTCAAAATTGCTTTCCATTTCTTCATAGGATGTTACTGGCTTATTTAAAAGAATCAAAGGAGAACGATTCTGTAAATTAGATTGTAAAGAATTTCAGGGAAAAATTGTCTCTGATAAAGTTTTTATGTGTGAAACACATGCTTCAGACAAAGACACTTTTTACTGTAATGGATATAAGTATATAGGGGTATGCCGCTCCAAAGAGCCCTCACGAGCTCGTGGGGGCTTGGTGTATTCAGTAAGCACTCGTTATCAAAGGGTGTTCGAGTGATGGACAATTCTAATTGTGAAAATATATGGTTAAAATTGTCAAAATCATTTTTGTTTGTCTTAGTAATGATATATATATGTATGTTTCGCTTATATTCCACCTGCCAACTCTACGTACACTATCAGAACAGGGCTAAACAAAGAATTATTTGATAACATGGAGGAGAGTATTAGTAGATTTAATAAGAAAGGAGATGTCATAATAATGGGGGACCTTAATGCACATATAGATGAAAACGAATTTGACTTTATACCTCATGATACTAATGACGAGTTTGAGGGATTTTTACCCGACGACTATGTAGCTGATTCTGTATACCGTAGACGTAATACTTATATCCCCCAATCAACAAACACGTACGGTAGAAATATATTGGATATATGTTTGAATGCCCAATTGAGAATCTTGAATGGTCGTACTCTTGGCGACACGAGAGGTAAAATGACATTTTTAATTCGCAAGGCACGGGCATAGATGATTATTGCATTTGCAGCGCAATTTTATTACCAAGCGTCTTGAGTTTTGTAGCAGAGGATTTTTTCCCACCATGTCGGACCACTGTCCTATTACCCTTACATTGCAATCTATTCTTTCTGAACATGTAGATACTACCCCACTAACTCCAATAATAGGCGGCTCGTGGTCGAAAATTCGCGAGGAAATATTTTGTAAGAATCTGACACGTAACAGTAACTCCTTTTTAGAAATCTGCGATCAGATTTTGCAAATCCACGGAACTTATGACTCATCTGAAGCAACGAGAAAGGTTAATTGCTTAATTCAAGACTTTACAGCGATCCTACAAACAGCTTCACAGCTTAAGCCTCGTGATCCCAAAGCTAAAAAGAAACATAAGCAAAATAAACCATGGTTTGATGCCACGTGCATAAGGCGCAAGAGATAAAATATCACGAAGGTTCGGTTATGTTCCGAACGTTGTACTTAAATTTTAATCCCTAAAACGAACGCGTTAGTTTCCCCATTCAACTAAGGGTTGAAATCGGAACAAAGGGCGGATTAATCACCACGTTCAGAACGAGTTCGCACCTCGTAACAATGGCGTGAGTTAAACGTCTGTGCACGAACGCGTTCGTATTTCCTAAATTCCAATACCTGACCAAAGCATGGGCTATTATACCACGAACATATTTATAATGTTGATGCAAGCGCTTTTGATACGGCCGCCGCGCATTTCCATTGCAGGAATACTATTTTTGTTTCTGTAATCACGCTCCCAAGAAAGGCAATTATTATTGCTATTGGCGCACAAGTTCTCATGATTTGTTTTACAGCAAGACTTCTTCTGATAATATGGTTCATGGGATCATGCAATTTTTAATTATTTTCAGGCCTTGAAAATCATTTAAACTATGGCGCATGTAAAATATGCGTCTTTTTGAGAAAATATATTCCCCACACAAAAAGTTCCGCAAATCGACTTTAGGCCAAAAAAAGAATTTCAGATACGCTTTAGTTATTCCTGAAGTAGCAATTATTCAGAAACAATTCAGGGCATTGTTTGGGAATCAATTGCCTTGGTTGCAGACGGATGACAAAAGCGATAAACATAGATAAAATACATGTACGTGTTCATTTTTTTTTTCTGACGGTATTTTTTAATTTTTTTTTTTGCAGCTCTTAAAAATACCTTTATGTAATTTATTAAATCCCCAAATTATGACACAGGTAAACCGTTTATACATATATATTTTGCGATCATTAATAATTTGAAAAAAATTGAGCGTATCAATTCTGATCCGTTGCAAATTCGGATCGCTGCACTCTCAATCAGTTTGCAAATCCCGTGATAAAGACAGACAAAGACAGACAATCAGTTGTTATTTTTTTTTAAATAGAACAAAATATTCAGCAATAAAGAAACAACAACATCCAAGGGCGGTAATTTCATGTGACGACTGTGGCAGCTAGAATAAAGCGAAATAAAACAAAATATACTAAAAATTCGAAATAGAAGACCTACTTCGCAACTTATGCAGAAACTAATGACAATTTTAAGAATATAAGGTTGGCACAAATAAAACATTTCACGAATACATAATAGCGACCTAAAGAAAGAGTTTTCGTTAATTCATTGCATTGTTATTTGTTTGCGAGCATGAAGCGGGAACCGAAATTTTTGGTTTATATAACATTAATCGTTGTACTCACTAGCTGAAAATCACTACCATTGAAGAATATACAAGTCATGCAAGTGCGAAGCGCGAGTGAAATTCCCATTAATTAACAGGTTATAAAATATATATGTTTTTATATCCTTTCTGAATATGACCATTTTTAAAACGTACGAGGGCGAAGCGCGATCGAAAATTTCTCTCTCTCTCTCTCTCTCACTCGGTCTCATTCTCTGTTTGGTTTTAAATTCTGTTCATAATCACGTTAAACAAAGTGATGTGTTTTCTTCTGACAAAAAGGAAAACAAACAACATCAACAACAAAAAAAAGAAAGAAAGAAAAGAACGTAATATTTAGGCCTGTAAATATGAAAAAAAATGCAAAAAGGAAAAGTGCATTATTCCTAAGTTTTGTTTGACGTCTGAAAAAAGAGTACGTCGCTCCAAAGGTTCGTTTGTCTAAACACATACATTATATCTTACTCCATATCTTTGTTCATAAAACAAAATATGGCGTGTGTTTTTGTTTTCCTAAAACCCATTTGGAACCATATTTATTTCTTGGTCAAATAAACCTTTGGAATAGTGAACCCCTTCTCATTTGGAATTATTAATTGAAATCTAAATCGTTCTTGGACAAACGAACATCCCGACAAACAGGTTTAATCGCTAAGATGAATACTTTGGATTAAAAAGTTACGTTTAATCTTGAAAGGAGGTCCCGACAATGTGACGGGCACAATAGCGGGCGAGAGTAATATTAATAACACATAATTGGGAGTATAGAGCTACCTCCGCGCCTTATACTTTTCAATAGCCCTCACAGCGCGCCGCGCCGCCCCTCCCGACAAAAGCCCATGTTCTATTCATCCCGAAATGGCCATTTTTGTTTTCCATGAGGCAACACCTTTTGTAGGATTTGATGAAAACTTGAAAGACCAGGACATGGGCTTACTGTTGGAGAAGCGGCGCGTGCTAGGGTTATTAAAAAGAGGTTGCTTTGTCCGCTCGGTCATTTCCTGGTCTTTCAATTTTGCCCCCCCCCCAAAAAAAAAAAAAAAAGAAAGAAAGAAAGTTGTAATAAAAATGAAAGCGCTGTAAATCAGAATTATTTTCCCAAAAAGGTTTAAACGGCATCACAAAACCCGCAGACTTGTTTCCGCTAGAAATAACGAAATAATGTGAAAATAGGCCGATCGTGATTATAGAATAAAAATTTAATGTATCAACAAACAGGACAGAAGAGAAAAATTTCCGAGACATTTTTTTTTTCCAACGCAAAATGAACATGCGCTCTAAAATTCCCCAACAAAGTACTTGTTAAATGTATCGAAATAACGAAAGCATATGTTTCCGAAATCATAACCATTTTCAGACAGATGTTTATTAAACGTAGGTCTAAATTATTGAAATTAAAAACTTACTTGTTTCCGAAAATTATAAAACATATTATGCGATAATTCTTAGTAGGTTCATGATAAAGAAATTATTCAGTAATAAATATTGTATCACAAGAACAGAAGAGCCAAAAGCTTTTAGCATGTTTAGGGTGGTATCACACTTCGCGGAGACGTCTCCGCGACGAAATCGCCACGTGTAAATAGTATTAAGCCCAGCGCACACATTGCGATTGCACTGCGATCCGATTGCAACAAAATCGCAGAGTGTGCGCCAACCTGCAACACGCTGCAACTGCGATGCAATGTGTTGCAGAAAAATCGCAGACCAAATTTCAGACATTTGACATGTCAATTCTCCCTGCGATTTTCCTGCGATTTTGATAATTTCAGCCAATCAGATTTGCTTGAGATGGAGGTTGTATTACTGCGCGCCTGCGCGTAAAATAGGGGTACCATAGCGATATGCAGCGCCTGTTGCAATGTCTGCGCTGGCCTGCGATGTGATTGCACTGCGATGCGATTGGCAATTTGTTGCAATCGGATCGCAGTGCAATCGCATCGCAATGTGTGCGCTGGGTTTAGAGACGTCTCCGATGAAGAAACAAAACAACCCGATGATTAGTCCTTGATCCTTGAAGTACAAATGCGGAAGTTTAAAGAGTAACTCCATGATTTATGTATTGTTTAAATAACATCATGAATTGAAAGGATTAACGAAGATTTGTATGAAAACTTATTGAAAAAAAAAAATAATAAAAAATTATTACATTTCCCGGACTAGAGAATCATTAAAAGGTTAGGAAAAATAAACTTAACAACGAAAAAGAAAACAAAGATAAGGCGATATATGCGTTGTAAGTTGGAAGTAAAAGTTTCAGAAAAGGATTACTCTCCATGCTTCCACTATTTGCCACGTTGCATCGTTCAATTCTATCATTTGCCGACAGGAAATCAAAAAGAGGGATAAAGATAATCGCTACGTTCGTTTCCGTTTGAACGCACTCACCGATCGATAATTGGCACGTTCGCTAGTGCGTTCGGGTCAATCCTCATTGTTTGGGAGAACAATGGACGTTCAACCCCTTCAACTTTGCTCTAAAATAAGGAGTGCGTTCGGTACGTTAACGAACTCATTTTTTAATTGTGAGTTCCGAACGCTTCGGAATTTCCGTCAACTTAAATCTCTGCCGCCTAAGTATTAATCAAACGATTAGGAGACTCTGCAGATTTTTAAGGAAAAACCCTTGGGATAAGACGCTACGGCTAGAAATCATAGAGTAGATGGTATATTAAATGAAATGATCCTAATCTCTTGCAAATTACATATTAAGACTACAATACTCGTGTCCGCAACTTGAAAAGGGAAAATCCAGCTGGTTGGTATCGCCAAATTAAGATTCTTTCCCATCGAGATGACACACCCAATTCGATTGCGATCCCTGGTATTGACGCCAATGACTCTTCACTCCACCAAGAAGCCGCTGCTGCCATCAATGAGCATCTTATTTCCATAGCTGCTGACCTTCCTCCTCTGGACAGAGGCTCCCTTTCGGCATACTTACCATCTGCAAGTAGATGTCCTCTTGTCCAACCATGGGAAGTACTAAACGGTTAAAAGTGTCTAAAGCAGGAATCAAAGATGATATACCTAGTAGTATCAACGTAGTACTTTATGAGAGCGCATGATTGCAGCACTCCACAAGAGCTCTCATCTTTTTGATTATGTTTGTACGTTCTACTGTATTGTATGTTTTAAGTTTATAACCAGCTGATAGAGTTATATGTCAGGACTCTGCTAGACTGTTTCTGGAACAAATCAGCAAGGTTGAAGTGAGTAATTTGAGTTAAACTATTTTGATATTATTGCCCTATTTGACTGAGGAAGGAAGCCATGCTAAGTTCACCCTATAGCATGTGCTCCACTGGAAGGTATCCATCATTGTCTTGAACTTGAATACAATAGAGGGCTTGAATAGAGGACTTAATCCCACTGATCCTCTCACACAATGGGCTTCATTCATGTCCTCTTACTATTAGCTGCTGGTCTTCAAGTTTGTTTGAATGACCCTTGGACATACAATGCTCAATCATTAGACGCTCACTTTGTTCAGAGTCCCCTGATCAGGAAGCATTTTCTGAAGAGAAGAATTTTGTACAATTCCAATAGCGATGCTTCCTTCCAGCTTGAAATACTCAGAGCTGGAGACATTCATAGTAACCCTGGGCCTGTTGCACATGTTAGTGAAGTGACACCACATGCTCATGTACAATACAAGTACAGTCGTGACAGTCTTCTCACTATCCAGAATGGCTGCAAGAATCGATTACCACGTGATGTTTATTCTACCATCAAGTCTCTTGGACTCAACTGTCAGAGGCCAACTCGTAGAGGAACCAGAGCGGGTCGGCAAACCAAGGCGCGGTCTCACCTCGTAACTACATTACGTCTTCCGACATCTCTTCATGCCTCTGCTACACTGAAGTCACCTACCTTCTCCGCAGCAGACACAGTTACAGCAGAGCAGCATATATCCATTGTTGAATTTACACCTAGATATGACCAACGCCCTAGATCCCGTAGCAGAAATATCAACAACCTCATCGAGATACCGCGAGCATGCATCAATTCTACCGGACAGGACTCACTCAAAATATGTACTGCCAATTTCAGGTCATTGAGAAATAAGTCAGCAGCAGTACTGGACTATGTTTGTGATAGCAATGCCGCTCTGTATGCTATAACCGAAACGTGGCTTACAGAGAATGACGCAGCAGTCATCAATGACATCGTCCCTACAGGTCACAAATTCCTACATCACCCGCGTGCTGGTCGTCGCGGCGGAGGAACAGGTCTTTTTTACAAAGATACCATTGATGTCCGTGAGTGCAAAGCTGGTGAGACAAAGTCATTTGAATTTGCTGAATATCATGTCACCATTGGATCGTTTCAGCTCAAACTTTTCAATTTGTATAGACCACCATACTCCGAGAATCACCGTGTTCCCATCTCCACATTCTTATCGGAATTCAGCGAGTTTATACAACCACATCTGATGTCGAGGATAAACAATACAAATATTATAGTTATATCAATGCTAAGGGGGAACTGGGTCTGCATTTACAAAAGAAAATCTATGAAAAACTTTCCTGAAACAGATAGGTTTTCAGGTTGCTCTTAAAAACATATGATGGACATGTCTAATTGTGGCAGGGAGCTATCCAGAATTTCGGTGCCACGCAAACAAAGGCACGGTCACCCAGAGTAACCTTTGTTTACAAGGTGGAAACTCAGACAGCATGGTATCATGGGACTACGAGCCTGTAGGACTGGGTGGCTGATTTAAGGTCAGGAGTTTACTGAGATAAGTGGGGCCAGCCATGGAGTGCCTTAAAGTAAGGAGGAGTATTTTGAATTTCATTCTTGACGAACTGGAAGCCAGTGCAGATCATGAAGAAGTGGGGTTACATGAGAGAATTTGGGGGAATTGCAGATAAGTTTGGCAACATGCATATTGCAATGTTGTAATTTACATACTGAGATTCTGGTAAAGCCAACCAGTAGTCCATTACAGTAGTCTAATTTGCTTGTTATAAGCATGGACTAATGTAATGATACAAGTGCGGTTAGGTATATTGCGAATGTGACGAAGGTTGTACAGATGATAGAAGGCTGCTGGCATGTTTTGGATATATGGGTCTCCATGTTCAACTGAGAGTCGAACCAGACACCAAGGTTTTTTGCACTATAGACTGCTCGACTACAGTGTTTCCATTTTATACGATTTATATTCAGTTTTGACACTGCCTAGGTGTTCCGATTATAAGAATTCAGTTTTGCTGTCTTGAGTTCAACTTACAACTAACATCATCTACGAAATTCTTTAGACAGTGTTCAAGAGCTGAGAACAAGACTGTTCTTGTTCCCAACTGGGCTAAATTGAAATGTAAACTGAGTATCACTGCATAGCAGTGACAAGATATTGCTGAGATATGCTTTGATGATAGAAAATGCGACTAGAATAAGGGAAAAAAAGAGCCCGAGTCTTGAGCCTTGTGGAATGCCCCATCTAACATCAAATTTCTTTGAAGTAAAATTACCAATGATATATGTTGCTCCCTATCGCACAGGTAAGACGACCCAAGACAAGACATACATGAGATGCCAAAATCAGATTGTAAAACCTCTGCCAGTATATCTGTGATCGACCGATCGAATGCGGCACTAAGATCAAAAGTATGAGAAATGCGACCTTCTGCTGGTCCATTGCCATAAGCAGGTCATTCTTAAACTCTTAGTAAAGCGGTTTTGTACTATGGTACTTTCTATACGCCGATTGTGTATAGGAAAAGTTGTTACGAAGGAGGTGATCCTGAATTTGAGCAGTGGCTGCCCCTTCAACCAACTTTGAACACATATTGGAGGTTGCTTATTGGCCGGAAAATTGCTGAAGTTCCTTTCAGAATTTGGTTTCTTGGAATAGGTTGACCAAGGCAAGTTTCCAACCTGAATGAAAACTTTCCATTACATAATGACAAGTTTATGATTTTTGTAATCACAGGTAGTAAGGTATCTAAACATTCTACAACTAATCTTGTTGCATTGGATCAATGGAACATGATTTTTTTACTGAGGTTCATAATAAAGTTTCCGAACATCACTTTGACATAATACGTGAAATTTTCAAACTTGGGTGGAATGGTTGAGGGTGAGTATTCAAAGGAATTATCAACACTGATATCCTCTTCGCGTAACACTGATCTCGATATCACAATGAATTTGACACCTTTTGTTCGAAAAAATTCACCAAGTCCATTGACAAAATCATGGCTATCAACACCAGGAGGTTGACAGTATCACTTTTTGTCATGTCACAAAGGATTTTGTTACACCAAAGAGTTTCCTTTGATTTGAGCTATTGTCAGTAATACAGTCAGTATAATACTTAGTACGAGCATTATTCATTACAAACAAAACTTGTTTCGAGCTAATTTAAAAGCATTGTATCAGAGACCGACTGAGATTTCCGCCACTTCTTTTTCTGCTTCCTTCTCTTTCTTTTCCATTCTTACATCATCAGTAAACCATGGCACTCTGGGACGATTATTAACCTGTTTTAAACACAGAGGAGCATGCTTATCTAGAACAGACCGTAAAGTAGAATTATAAGATGAGGCTAAGTCATCAAGAGAATCAGGAGGGTTTAAACATAGCTCACTTGAACGAGGTCATTAATAACAGAATCAAAATTAACAGTGGAGAGTTTGCGAAAGGAGACCTCATTTACAGACAAAGAAGGTTTACAAACTTTAAGCGTACAGAAAACAGACATGTGGTCAGACACCAATGAACCTGACAAGGTGCCCTAATACAATATCATCAGATTGACGAGTTATAAACAGATCTAAGGTATGACCTTGTACATGAGTAGCTACATTAACATGTTGAATACATCCAATAGATTCTAACAGATCTCTAAACGATCTTGACTCGGGTTATCAAAAACATCAACATGAATATTATAGTCTCCAGTCAAAATAATAGGAATGTTCGACACAAGAGTGTTGTATAAACTCGCTGAATTCCGATAAGAATGTGGAGATGGAACACGGTGATTCTCGGAGTATGGTGGTCTATACAAATTGAAAAGTTTGAGCTGAAACGATCCAATGGTGACATGATATTCAGCAAATTCAAATGACTTTGTCTCACCAGCTTTGCACTCACGGACATCAATGGTATCTTTGTAAAAAAGACCTGTTCCTCCGCCGCGACGACCAGCACGCGGGTGATGTAGGAATTTGTGACCTGTAGGGACGATGTCATTGATGACTGCTGCGTCATTCTCTGTAAGCCACGTTTCGGTTATAGCATACAGAGCGG
>CALNVZ010001491.1:0-12090 GCA_940671915.1 Paracentrotus lividus
CATAAAGATAATTGGAATTAGATACATAACGTCTTCGTTGTCTTCGTTCACTCAGGGAGGTGTCCCCTTCCACCTCCCTGATGTTATTTTGCATTTTATTATTAAAAAGTACACAATAGCACCTTTTTTCAAATCATCGAAAAAATGATAACAGGCACGGTTACTTAAATTACAAACCTATAGCATGTATAGAAGAAAGTTATATTCGTGCTACAACAGTCTTCATCGCAAGTGATAAGATACCTGACATGCTAGTCCCCAAAGTATGGGTCTTCCTACAAAGACAGCTCTTGCACCCCTCCCAAGAGCCTTGAAGACATCTGTTCCTGTCCTGACTCCTCCATCCATGTACACCTCTATCCCTCGACCATGGACGGCTTCTACTACTTCAGCCAAAGCGTCAACCTATTTAGTATTCGTTGAATGAACATGATGAAAGAGGAAAAGATGAATACTGCCGGGGAAAATATCAACACTGGGTGAACAGCATTATATAAAACAGAAAATATCATTTAGATAGATTAACAAAGTTCAACCAGAATAGGATTCCTTCAGTCACTGGAGAAAAGCATGGATATGATGGAGTATATTTGATTGTCTCCCACCGTTAACTGATACCAATATTTCATCACAGCCCTGCAACCCCTCCCCGAACTATTCATCAGGTGCACCATCAGATTTGACCAGTTTCCCATTTTACCTAGCGCCACACCTCCTAATCTTAAATCATTCAGGTTTAATTTACCGGAGCAGGGGCACCATCTGATTGTCTTCCCCCGTGAGCCGATACCAGTATTCCATCTATCCCTGCGTCAGCCGCATCTTTCGCAGATTCCGCTACATAGATGACAATTCAAGAATGAAAAAAAAATAAAATGGATTTTTAGTCATGAACAGATTACTATTGCCATTGCTTATTACAATTCTGACAAATAAAATGTGAGCATAATTATTCGGCATACATGTCAGGACTTTATAAAAAAGATTTTTCATTTAACGAACCTGACAAGATACCCTTACAGACAACAGGCAAGGATGTGATAGATTTCACCCATTTAACATCACTCCATGTAGCTCTGTTATTGAACTGTTGACGTTGGCAGTACTTGAAATAGGTGGTGTCGCCCGATGCTTTGGCGGCCCTCGATGACGGAATGTCAGCTTCAAAATTCTTCATGCTTTGGAAATAACAACAAGAATGTTCCTGAAATACATTATCCGTTCATAAATGTAGAACTTTTATGCTCCTTTTACAGTTCTTTTAAAGTCCCAAGATTCATGAGGATCCCCCTTTCAGTTCCCTGTAATACAATCATCTTTATTGTTGAAATTGTTTGAAGGTTGGCAATACTCAGTTACGCCAACATGTAGACTGAATAAGAGAAGACATAGGGGTTTTAATAGGAGTTTAACCATTTAGGCCACAATATTGGACAAGTATTTGTCGTTTTTACGTTTGTGAAAGTATTATTCACAAAAACATTTAGAACATCCATAATTCTTTTCTGGCAATTAAAAAAAGGTGAATTTCGGATAATGTACCAAAAGGTCGATGACGTTTCACTTTTATTTTTCCTCAGAGCTTCTCTGCATTTATTGCCGAGTCCACGGCAAGGCGAATCGACAGTGATAACTATAGCTTTAAAGCCCGCTCTCTCGGCTTCATGTACGACGTGTTGAGTCAGGAGCCGATCAACAAAAGGGTAGATTTGAATCCATTTCAGACTACCTGGTGTAGCTGCCGATATGTCAGCGATGGATGGAGTAGAATCCATTGGAGCAATATAAAGAGCACCAGCATTTGCAGCTCCTGGAATAAAATGAGGTAGGCTTTTTAAAAAGAACCTTTGCAAATTAAAAAATGTTTTGATAAATTATCAGGAAAAGCAGCATGTAAATAGCTATGAAATGATGGGCTTGTCTCTTTAGTGGGAATTAACGGACTTTTATCTGACCTTTGGCTGTTTCAGTTTCAGCTCCAGGATGTGCTGCGGCATGCCAGGACGTTGGTGCAACCCCGATTGGATATTGGATAGGTTCTCCAAGGATAGTGGTTGATAGAGTCCTTTTGGATACGTCGTGTAGATTACGGCCTCGTATTCGATATCTTGGCAAAAGATTGATATTGTTTAAAAGTTCGTTTATCAAGAAGAAATTCATTGGTCTGTAAAGACAAGATGAACACCCATGAATGAGGAACGAACAACACTTGGTATTTTGCTCTACAGTGCGTCCCAGAAAAAAGTAAACCCATTTGAGTGCCTCATATTAAAATTTTGTAGCTTGTATGACTTTGATATATATTTCATAAAAAAGAGTAAATCATATTCTATTCAATGATTCCAAACTTATACTTGTGCTGTGACAGATCACTGAGCACTTCAGATTTTTAAAAACAAGAGTAAAAGTTGCCAAAGTAAAATGAATGGACTCAGGAAGGCTGATCTTAAACAATGAATGAATGATCAGATAACCATGGTTGCTTCTGAAATAACTTTGTACAGTTTGTTTTTTACCATTATTTTTAAACTCCAGTGCTCAGTAATCTATAACAGTGCAGGTATAAACATTAATGACAAAGAGAGTATACAATATTACAATATTACTATGAGGCTTTCTAAGTTGGGTCTACTTTCATTTGAGACACACACTATAGCCATGTAAGCAATTAGATGAATCCATTGACTGTACCTTGAAAACGCCATCGTGCTGTCTTTGTAGCACCATCCTCGTTCCCTACCGAAGTTATAATACATCATGAATTCAGGCGGCAAGATTTTCCCAGCCCCTATCTCGTAGTCCCCAACGTCAAAGAACTCCTGCTGCCCCTCGTCCATGCTGTATCTTAGAATCGGCTCTCAAAGAGCAGAATGGTAGAATCGATTTTTTTTTTTGTCCTCAATAATTTGTCAGCACTCCAACAAACTGCAGGGGAGAAAATTAAAAATATATGATCAATAGGCATAATACATGTATTCATGCACTGAGAGAGTACTGTAAAATATCCACTTCGATACGCTGAAAATTGTGCTATTCACTTTTTGTGGACTGGGAAACGAAATTTCAAAAAATTGATTTTATTTCTTGATAAATGTTAATAAAATCAGCGAGCGGGGCTGACTTACTCTGCGAGTCCCAACCTCGTACATTCAAGGGAATTCTATACAGTACATGAATGCCAACATGGCATTATTTGATCACGGAACAAATGAAATATGCAGAGGTTGCAAATACAATCCCTCTCAAAAGATGAAATGAACCTGAACACTGTCTGACGATTTTATATTATACTGTATGGGAAATTGATTCGAGTTCTCCACAGAGGCACCTTTTTCACTCATGATGAGTGCCCCTTTTTTTAGTGACAATCTTCTATCTACATGTCCCCTTGGTTTGTTTAAATGAACCTTCATGTACCCCCACTTTTAATAATAATAAATTGTTGCTCTTCTACGTATCATTATATACAATATAATGTAGTGGACGGGGTAAATTTACCTAACTTTTGCAAACATAATCTTTGTACGTTTAATGAGCATTATCTGATTATTATACACATTTACAGTGATAAACGGGTTTTTACAGTACCCACTTGCCAACTGTATGTATTTAATATTGTAAATGTCATCATTACAAACACCATGCCTTTTTGAACTCGCAAAGTGTTATTTAATACTTTGCATATGCGGATCCTTTATTTTAAGAGAAGGGCGGAAATATCAGAGGTATATGTATTTATTATCTATTTATGTATTTATTTATATTTCACCAGAGGTATATGACTGAGTGGTAATCATATGACTGAGTGGTAATCATAATAATGACAAAAACGTATTTGTCTGTGTTCAGAGTGAAACTTACGGTTCCAATTGGAAAGTCTCACCCGCTCACGTAATATTTTGCCATGAATTTGAATAATTTCTTTCATATAAAAGCCAACCATGAACTCAGGATTTTTCTAATGTAGACGAATTCAACAAGCAGTTTTCTTCTGTACTACTCACATCGTTCCAAACACTACACACACACACACACACACACACACACACACACACACACACACACACACACTAAAACTCACATAATCTTTATCTTTACCCAGCACTCCTCAAACATCATGAACATAAGGCAATTATGGGTGCCATTTATTGGTGAAATCTATGCAGCGGATTATGCAAAGTATTCCATCATGATTTTTGACAATGAATTACTTGAATCGTTGAACTTGAACATGACCTTCCTATTCATGATACGACATCACAAAAGAACGGTATGCACAAACAACAATTTATGATGCGATAACACAACAATTGGTTTAGAAGGCAGAATACACTGGATAGGCCTACATAGAGAGTAGGGTAGGGGAGACCGGGGACAATTGTAACACGGGGGCAATTGTAACAGGGGCTCCCATCCCTAGCAGAAACATGCTACAAACTTAAAACTTGTACAGAGCATGCCATGCGCTTTTCATCACTCCTCATGCTGTTTGAGTATTAGCAGATTTAATGGTTCGTGGAACTTTCTACAGCAGAAAAATCTTTTTTTGAGTAGGAAAGTAATATTTCACATTACCCATTGTTTTTCTTCTGGACAAATATGTGGATGATGAACGGCTGTCATTTTTATATATTTAGAAATTATGTTCTTACGCCATATTTTGCCAACGTTTCAACGATGAATACCTAAGCTAAGATAGAAAAAATTTCTCCAAGCATGGTCGCCCACCACAGGGGCAATAGTAACAATGCCGTTTAGGAAATACTTTTGCCCCGTACCTAGTCCCAGGACAATTCAGCGCCCGTACAGAGCACGTAAACTTCTGCAATAATCCCATGCCATGTATATAACACGTGGAAAATATAATGTAACTTAAAGCATTGTCATGTTTTATTATAATTAGGTGATGTGGTTAATGTTGTTTAAATCTTGGATCTGTCAAGTGCACAGCTTTGATAAAGAAAAGCAAAATGTTACAATTTCATGTGTTACAATTGCCCCGTAGGTCTGTTACAATTACCCCTGGTTGAGGGGCAATTGTAACACTCGACCTCGTTTTTTGAAATGATAATGGCTTCAAAATAAATAGTTTTACTTAACCCAAACCTATTCATATGTCGAGCTAAGATATCCAAATTTCGTTTTACTTGGTTTTAAGCAAGTATTTAGTTATAATAAAGTTGATAAGTCAAATTTGGAAAAAAAAGTGTTACAATTGTCCCCGGTCTCCCCTACAGAGAAGAAAAAATAAATAAAACTTAAAGGTGCGGTCCCACTGGATTTTTGGGATGACTTGCGCATGAATTGCGGATTGTTTATTTTGTTTTTGTTTTTTATTGCGGATGAACGAAATTTGTATACGCAACTCGTGCGCAATGAATCCTCCCACAAGTGGGACCGGGCCATAAAGACGAAAGTGTTTGTACCTTTATAGTCAGTGGTGGGGGGTTGTGCTTTGACAGACGTGTACCAATCAATTAGTATAGCTTTTCCCGGCCAAATTCATACATTTATCATCCGTTTTCATTTAATGTGTATTCAAATTCGTGTGTTTGATGCGACAAACTGTCTTTAATCAAACAATTTCGTGTTCATGCTCTCAAATTCGCTTTTAGGCACACAAAGTAATGGTTGCAAAGTTCAAATTCGGATATAGTGATTTAATTTCATTCTTCGTGCATTCAAATTAGTGCGAATTTGAGTATACGGAATGAAATGTCGACGAAATTGAATAGTTATTACCGAATGTAAATGCTTATTATGGGAAGTAGAATGCGCAAATACGAAATCAATCACAATAATCGTTAATTTTGATGATTGAATATGATTTTGACTAGTAACATTTCGATGCATCAGCGTTTTTCCCGATTTTCATTCTAGTTTGCATACATTAATTGTTTGGTTGTCGAGAATAACCTATTTCTGAAAAGTATGCATGGAATAATAATAACTTATCGCTTTCAGTTATGTCTCTACGGTGTGTTCTCGTCGTCTGCTTTCTCTGAGGTAAATGATTATGTATTGATTGAATATAGTGAGAATTTAATGATTTTGTTGTTTCTAATGCTATTTTCTAGGGGTCATAACGACCTAAATTTCGCTCACATCATTTACAATAGAATTACGCTTTCTGAAAAGATTATAAATTTTCTCACTGTCACAATAGAATGGTATGCACAAGCAATATACACTTGCATCACTTACAGTAGAATTTCGCTCTTTGAAAAAATTACAAATTTGCTTACTGTAACAGTTTTGGTCTTTCTTCTTTTTTTTCTTCTATATCTATTTAAAAGATTCCAACAAAACAATTAAGAGGAAAATAAATCAAAATAATCTTGTCTAAACACATAATCTCCCACTACTACCAGAGATGAAATGAAGGGATAGGAAATATTGAAGCCAAGCTTTTAGCAGCGAATAATTTAAACTTAGGCCTTTGTTCAGGGTAAAAAAAAAGATCATGAAGACAATACTATCAATAATACACTTATGATTGGTTGTGAAATACACTAAATACATGATATACTGGACATCGCGATAAATTGAAGAAGAAAAAATGGTATAATTATATATCTTATAACCTGCTACATTTTGAGGTAAATTGCTATTTGGTCTAAACCCACTTTATTTTCAAATCAAGAAAGCGAGTTTTATGCTAATGTTACACATAAATACAATGCATGATTAGAATTTTATTTTATTCATTTGATAATTTATATAAAATTGTATAAAACATAACGTTTGAAAGAACTGAACATAACCCGGAAATTGAAAAATTACCCAAATAAACTGTTTACCTCTCGTCGATTTCGATTATAAGATATTTCATCTCATCTGTCTTCGAAAGAAGCCTAATGGTTCGGGCGGAACATTATAATTCGAATAATTCAAGACACATGTTTCACAATGCATTGCCGGGTTATGCAGAAACCTTTAATTTTATTCGAAATTGAGCTATTCCATAAATCTATACCTTAACTAAAGCACGACATTTGTATTTACGTCTTTGATTTTCACTGACGAGTTTCGACTTTGATGGTTTATGTTAAAATATAAAATGATCTTTTAGATGAAATTAATAACAATAATAATAATATCGTTTTATTTACCCAGGGTAGCCACTTCAGTTCTGACAACTGTTATTCCAGCGGGCCCTGCATGATGTTATTATTACCCCAAGCTCCTTGCTAAAAGGCAACTGTTAGGTACCATTTTTGTAATTCTTTGGTATGACAAATGTAATGATTTCTGTTGGAAATGAATGAACTTCAATCCAAATATGATTCTTTATCTGACTATTATCATTACAAAGATAATAAGATCAATATAACTTGATTAATAACTGATAAACTCACCCGCTAGTAGTTAATACAACACACCTAGCTGGCCCTGGTTTTGATCCAGTTATATTATATAAATTATGTGTACCCCTGTGCGCTCCCAATTATCCGAAAAATTTTAATGGGATTTCCCCCAAACATAGCCGAATTGACACCAACGAGAACGAAAATAGGCTCATCCAAAAAATTCCCAGGGCCCTATTTTGTCAGTTCATGGTTGGCAGATTAGAAGTAGAGAAAACAGAATAATTATCATGGTGTGTTAGCCCAGCAAACACAAAACGTTTTCAGAACGTTTTAAAAACGTTTTATTCAGGTCCCGTAGGTCCTCGTCTGAAATGAACGTTTAGAAAACGTTCATATAACGTCCAAGTTGGACTTTCAATTTGTGAAAAAATAATGGTTCCAAAAAGAACGTTTTTAAACGTTCTTTGGACGTTACAAAATGGAACGTTTTAATCAAAACGTTCACAAAACGTTTTATTTGGAACCTTATAATGAGACATATTTTATTGAACGTTTTATGAACGTTTTTAAAACGTCCAAATAGGACTTTATGCAAATGAGCGGTAATTTGCATATAATACGTTAGACATAATGGAAATAAACGTTTTTAATGAAGTTTTTTCTATTTAGCAGTAATAAATTCCTGCTTTTGTGTTTCGTTTTATTGTAATATTGTTCCGAAACACACATAAACATTAAAAAACACTAATTCAGTATTGGAATGTACTAACATAACAAATAAAGTAATAACTAACCATTACAAACAATACTTTCAACAAACTATAAATTTACTAGAGCATTATATAGTGTTAAATCCAAATGAATCTCACTCAAGTCTGCCCTTTAAGCATGATTTTGATTGGAGACACTTCACTCTTAAGTGCCATTCCACAATTGGCCAAGAGCTTGAGGTGCAAATAATATTTTTATCTATTACATTGTTTACATAAGTTTTTAATAGGTTCTCCAAACGTTCCTATAGACATTCTTAAAACGTTTTCTGAACGTTCCAAAGGTTTTCTGGACGTCCGCAGAACGTTTTCGGAACGTTTTAAAGGTTTTTTGGACGTCCGCAGAACGTCCATGGAACGTTCCAAAGGTTTTTTAAAGGTTTTCTGGACGTCCGTAGAACGTCCACAGAACGTTGTGAAAGGTTTTTGGACTTTTATAAGGTTCCAAAGGTTTTCTACAGGTCCTTAAAATTTTTCGAGAGGTTCTTTTTGGGTTTTTAAACGTTTAGAAAACGTTTTCTAAACGTCCATTTGGAACGTTTTATTAACGTCCAAAACCTTCCACAAAAGGACGTTTTCTAAACGTTTTGACAAAACGTCCATAGAACGAACTTGGAACGTTCTTAAAACGTTCAGAAAACGTCCAATTGTTAGCTGGGAGGGTGGTATCTCACTTCGCGGAGACGTCTCCACGACAGACTAGAAAATTTCGTCTCCGCGACGGATAAAAAGTATTAGAGACGTCTCCGATATCGCGGAGACGTCTCGGAGACGGATTTGGGACTACTTCAGACTTTTTTCTTCATAAATTGTCATGAATTATCGGACACGTCTCTAATGCTACAGTCACACAGACACTTACGTATAGATACGTCCGGTTGTGTCCTGATATCATTTCATCTTCTATTCTATCATTTCTTATGTATTTCTTTGTTTTATTGGATGAACGAAATTATCAATATTTCCACTGCTGACTATGACGGGTAGGCATCAGTGGGGATCCGCAGAAAAGAAAATAATTTTTGGACGCATCGGGACGTAACTATACGTAAGTGTCTGTGTGACTGTAGCATTATACTTTTTATCCGTCGCGGAGACGAAATTTTCTATTCTGTCGCGGAGACGTCTCCGCGAAGTGAGATACCACCCTAACTGCAGTGATGGACATGATGGATCAATGATTTTTAAAGGGGGATGGGTCTTTGGGGTCGACCCCCCCCCCCCTCTATTGTACACGGGAAGAATAGTCATGAGAGTTTTCTGTTTTGTAGTCAAGTGGAATTTATGGTGTCAGAAAATCTTTTAACCACTTGGCTGCGGACCACATAATATTACGTGCTTGGCGTTTGTACACTGTTCGCGGACCACGTGCTCATGCTATTGTCTGAGCTTTGTCTGTTTTAACACATCAGCGCGCTGGTGTGTCAAAAGCTCAGCGCCACGCTGGTCATACCCGTACTGTCCAATTAGCACCATGCAGCAGTAAAGTGGTTAATGGATTATCTGTTCCGATTCAAGTACGACTCATATTCAAGAATTATTACAAAGTGAGATATCAGGCATGGACATGAAAACACAGTTTATTTTACAGGAGGCATACCTTTCAATTTTTCTATTTATTTTTCCTTTTCCTCTTTTTTTTTAAACAGTGCACCCTATCATCAGAATTATTTTTTTATGTGCCTGTTTTTAGCTAGTATACAAAAAGAACCTGGCAGTTGTAATCTGTAAAATATCAAAATGTTATATCAATGTGTATACTTTGTCAACATGGATATCGATCCAATATTATTATATTATTATTTCATTTCAGTACTTCCTAAATTTACTGACAATTTTCGCTGGATCTCTGAATTTCTATATGACTATCGTATCTTACTTTAACCTCTACCGTATTCAGTTTTCCTTTTATACAGAACCCAACGTCTCAATTGTTCTGCTTATTTTTGGATACGTATCTGTTTTCAAGACCATTCCGATATTTCACCCACATCGTGGCCCGCAAAAAGAATCGGACTAAAAATTTCTTTCAAAAGTATACGGCACTTTATACCATTCGATGACAATAAACTGATCGATTTTTTTTTTCACCGATTAATCTGCTCTTCAAATGTATATTTTGTTGAACAAAAGACAAACAACAAAAGAAAGAAATCATACAAACTATGTTTTGGAATATATTTACATATTAACAATAGTAACATAATCAAACATGAGGGATATGCTGATTATGGCATTACCCTTGACTACTGTTACGTAAGTATTTATGTATGATAATGAATACATTATATCCAAGCGCGGCGATTTCATGTCATAACTGGGGGGGGGGGGACGGAACAACGAAAGTGAAAAATAATACACTCAAAATTCGCATACTTCGCACATTATGCAGAAAACTAATGAAAATATTTGCGAGCGCGAAGCGCGAGCCGAAAATTTTGCCTTATAATAACATTTAGCATGGCATTTGACATACATTGCACCTCTTTATTAGCTTCACAAGCTAATCACTACATAAAAATATGTTAAGCTTTAAAAATCGAGGGGGGGGGGACGATCCCCCAGAAAAAAATCGAGGGGGGAGGGGACACGTCCTCCCCGCCCCCCCCCCCGGGATCGCCGCCAATGATTATATCGTGTGGCTCTAAGTAAATGCGTTGAAAGTTGTTATTATTATTCTTTTGATTAACGAAGGCTTTGAGGTTGAATCTGCCGCATTCTGTTGCCATTGACCTATTTCAACTGGTATAAAAAATAATAATTTATTATCATTATTAACTTATGTATTATTCGTTTAGGTTATTCCAAAGAAGAGGACACACTTGATTCTTTTAGTGTCGGAACGCGCGAACGAACTGGTGGCTAGGGTAAGACGGCTAATTCGTGTCTAGTTGATGTGGTAAACATGAATGTTTTCGAGAGAACTGGGAGGATTTTTCAAATCCTTTAACTTTATCAACCGTCCTGACTGCCGTCAGGTTGTCTAGAACCTCCCCGAAGTCCATAGAGTCGGTAACGAAGTACATAATGGAGTTGTAGATAGTGACATGGTCTATTCTGCTGGCGTTCCAGCTGAACACTACTTGTTGTTCATTCCCATGAGCCGGACAGACTGACCATGTGATATCTGTAGTCTGTAAAGAAAGCCTCGATTCTGAGGAAGGAGTGAAAGACAAAGCTCAGACTATGTCACTCTGGTAAAAGGGAGCATGTAATTTACATGAATTAAAGAATAGTTATTAATTGGTGGGAGGCGCATATTTACACGAGATGATTATATATTCTCAAAAATGAAAGAAAAGAAAGTTACTTGATTATTCTAATGTCATGCTTTTGTTTTGTTGATCATTGCAAGCGTAGAAAATATTTCAATGTTTCATTTTTTAAAATACATATCATTTTTGGTGATCGGAACTACTAATACAAAGCGCGATATAATTATTTCGATGATTAAACCCATTTAGGGTTCACAAAGAAGTATAAAAGTAATAGACAAAAGCAATAGTTATGTAGTGTACATTGGTTATGTGGTATATCTAGTAGACTTGTCAGTGACATATACCGTACATTGGTCCATTCAGGCTCGATTATATGTACTTGTCCTATTCCTACACGGAATCGAACCCATACACACTTTATCTATCAAAGACCAAAAGGCTATTTGATGGTTAATGGCCAGGGGGCAATAATTGCGCCGCCCCCCCCCCCTCCATAATTTTTTTTTATTTTTTGACCGATTACTTTCATATTTGGCATAAAATATAGAGCAACTCAAGCTCTACAACTTGGTACAACAAACATTTTTCAAGGTCACCATATGGGGCGCTATATACAGTTTAATAAAGAAATACATAGAAAAATGCACAAAATTTGAATTAAATCATTTTGTCTCTCTAAAACCACAGTTTGATGATAGAAGCTGGTACAAATATGTTTTATGTTTTCATTCATTGTTCATTCATCTATTTAAAATGGTTCTAGGACAACTACCCCCTGGACAATTACCCCCG
>CALNVZ010001491.1:19095-31117 GCA_940671915.1 Paracentrotus lividus
GTGCGCGTATGAACCCAGTGAACACGAACATCTCATATCCATTAACCCTGTTTATCACATGTCGCTCCATTGAAACAGGGTGACTTTCACTATTCGTTGATATCTGAGGGTAGGGGTCAAAGGTTCATCCACCTTTTCAAATTTCGAAATATTCTCCACTGATTATTTGAGGAAAATAAGATTAATCATGTAAAAAGGCATCGATATTTTCCTTCGAAAAATCATTTTAATACTATGGGCACTATACGGTTCATGAGTTCAACAGAGATATTGCTAATTACATTTACATAATTGTTTCAGGTAAACTGACTAAGAATGAAATAAAATGTTCACTAGCCTTAATGAGGACTTCTATGTTGTTAGTTAGGATATTTAAGATTCATTTGTAATCAATAGTTATACTGTAATATGTATGTAGTTATTCACATGTCTATGCTATAATTTAATACAGGAGAGACTAGTTTTGTAGTATAATCATTCCTTTTCCTCTTTAAATCATTCATATATCATACCGTATCTCTTACAATTGACGCAGCAGAATCAGTGAGGGCAAGTACAATTGTATTCATTTAAGGTCCATCTTGACAAGTCGTTTGTTGATACATGGTAACTTTCACATTGTTGATATATAGGTAAGCATATTATGCAACAACGTAAAATCTAAAAATCTAAACAGTTTTTGCTTAGTTCTTGATACATTCACGCAATGATGACGAATCAAAACATTAATGATCCATCGGCAATAGATTCCTATATAAAGTGCAGGATTACATTAGAAAATGAAATGTATATAACGTCTGGATTAGTACTTGAATTAGTCAAGCAACATAATTGAAGAGTTGCCCATTTAATGCCTCAAACAACCATTTACCTAATAGTTATATATTTAAATGATAGCATGCAAAAAATATAATAAATAATGAAATAAAATAGAAATAAAATTGGTGGCCTGCGAAGTCCGACTATTTTTAAATGCCCTTCGACATTTGATTGATATGTTAATATATCATCCTTTCGTGTGTGTTTTTCTTTTAAATGCCCTTCATGTACATGTTTTGAAAAAGAAATGTATCTCATTGGTATATACTTGACATCTATTGATTACTTCATGTAGTACATGTAGTAGAAGAAGAAGTGGAAGCGGAATGTAATCAGGTAATGTCAGTGGCTTACTATGCAAAAATTGGACTGTGGAAAGAAAAATTAGTAATTGGTATACTCTCCTTGCACCTATTTGCTTGAGGCTATTCATGAGTCTTACTGTTTTGACAGGTTGATGCCGATTGAACCCAGGAGAACACGAACATTCATATCCTTAACCCTGTTTACACACTGTCGCTCCATTGAAACAGGGGTGACTTTCACATTCGTTGATATCTAGGGGAAGGGGTCAAGGTTCAACCATTTCATAATTTCGGAATATGCTTCCACTGATATTTGAGGAAATGAGATTAATCATGTAAAAGGGTTCGTTGTAAAAATGGCAGAGGTAATAATGGCAGAGGTAAAAATGGCAGAGGTAATAATGGCCAGAGGTAAAAATGCAAGGCAAGAAATGGCAGAGGTAAATAAGTGGCAGAGGTAATAATTGCGAGGTAAAATGTGCAGAGGTAAAAATGGCAGAGGCAAAATGGCAGAGGAAAAAATGGCGATGGACAAAATGGCAGAGGTAAAAATGGCGGAGGTAGAATTGCAGTAGGTACAAATGGCAGAGGTAAATATGCAGAGGTAAAAAAGGCAGAGGTAAAATGCCAGAGGTAAATATGCAGCTTTACGCAATTATTTGTCATAAGCAAATCCACTGGAATAAAACATGGCCAATTTCCCTGGTGTGACATCTCACTCTTCTCGGAAACGCCTTCATGACAAATCAAAAATATATATAATTATACGTCTCCGTCTCCGATGTTGCTGAGACGTCGCGGAGATGTCTCCACGAGTCTCCGCGACAGTTTAAAAAAAAATGTAACAAGCACTTTCAAGAGAACCGTCTCGAAGTTGTTTAAGTGACTCATTAAAACGTCTCAGAGACGTCTCCGCAACAATTTTTTTAAAAAACTTGTTTAAACGTTTCACTTGAGTTCGCTGATACAGACTTTGGATGGTTTTTTAAATTGCTTTGTTCACAGTTTATTGAAAATGTAGGAAACGTCTCTACACATCTCCACGACAGGGAGACGTCTCTAATACTTTTTATCCGTCGCGGAAATGATTCTGTTGCGAGACGTTCTCCGCGACGGAATCCTTTGTTTCACGTATAAAGAGTAGGATCCTATTAGCATAACCGTGTCTGAAATATTAAGGAGAAGAGGAACTTAGGATACAAGCTATAGATGGCAAAACCATATTGACAAATCCGTTCTCAAATGTGTTTCCGCGAGTGAGATACCAAAAGGGGTAAATAGTTAACAAGAAAGCTGTTATAAATAAATGAAGGGATATAAATATCATTGTTGGAGTGTGTTTCTTAACTTTCAAATTGACTGCCTTGCATTTGATCTAGCTGATTATGAGCTATGCAATATCAAAGTATATAGTGTTATATAATGTTTATGTCATTATACTGCACGTGTTACATCAAAATCTGTATTGGTAATTTTATTCTATTTTTCTCTCATGAGGTTAAAAATAATAAGAATATCTTATAAGACATGTTGTTGTTGTATGTAAACACGTGCACACCTATTTAGATGGCATTTCTCCACACTGACGTCGAATTTATTTTACATTTTGTTATATACATGTACAGTTAAAGGTAAAATGTATATATAATAACAATCGTTCACTTTGGTATACGCAATATCATCTAGCAGATAGTAATACCTCCAGAATGGATAGAGTCATTTCCCTAATAGTATTAGTGACCCAGGGCAGCGTCAAGCATTGAATTGAAAATCCTTTATGTTTTCTTCATGAATGTTTTACCCCCTTTCTTAGGGAATTTGCCATAATTATGAGAATGGGCTTTCTATGACAATTGGCTTGCGGAAAGACATTCCATTTTAGTTTTACCTCTGGCCATTTTTATCCTCTTCCATTTTCCTCTGCATTTTTGCCTCTCTGCATTTTTACCTCTGCATTTATTACCTCTGCCATTTTTACCTCTGCCATTTTATCCTCTGCCATTTTTTGCCTCTGCCATTTTTGCCTCTGCATTTTTGCCTCTGCATTTTTACCTCTGCCATTTTTACTTGCATTTTACCTCTGCCATTTTTACTTTCTGCCATTTTTACCTCTGCCATTTTTACCTCTGCCATTTTTGCCTCTGCCATTTTTACCTCTGTCTCTCCATTTTACCTGCTGCCATTTTTACCTCTGCCATTTTTGCTTCTGCCATTTTTACCTGGCACCGCAAGAAGGCATCGAATTTCCTTCGAAAAATAATTTAATACTCTGGGCACCAATACGGTTTATCAGTTCACAGAATTCTTTAGCTAATTACATTCTACATAATTGTTCTCAGAGTAAACTGACTAATAATGAAATAATGTTCACTTGCCTTAATCTGAGGTACTTTATTGTTGCTAGGTAGGATATATTAAGTATATTTGTATATAATTAGTTATACTTATAAATGTTAGTTATTCACGGCTAAAGTATAATTTAATACAGGAGAGACTAGTTTGTAGTCTAATAATTCTTCTCCTAAATCTTTTATATCTCATACCTATTTCACAATTGACGCCAGAGAATCCTGGAGGGCAAGTACAATTGTATTCATTAAGGTCATCTTGGCAAGTCGCTTGTTGATACAAGGTAAACTTTCACACTTCGTTGATATCAGGTGAATTACATCAAGAAAATAAATTAACAATTACAAAGGTCTTTCTATTATAGACATACACAGTCATAAAGAACAAAATTAACGAGAAAAAAATAATGTCACTACATTGTCTTAAAATTATTCTCTAATACAATTTGTACATTTTCATCAAGTCAACAGTGCCATATTCATTCTCAAGTATTTGTATAATTTGGGAATGGAAAAAAAGAAACAATCAATTTGAGAAATTATGCATGAATATTATGGTTGAATTCTCGATTGAGAGGTCAATTGACATGAAAACAGAAAAAATATGTAATCCTGATCTTACTTGTTTCGCAATTAAAGCTGAACCAGGAGTGCATGTACAATGGTATTCTGTGAAATGTTCTTCACATTCCGCATCATTAAGACAAGGTTTGCTTTCCACAATTGTTTATATCTGTACATTGTAAGAAATACATATCTAAAGCCATGAAAAATTTAGATAAATCTAAACATCTAAAATAACAAATATAAATAGATTTTTTTTTAGTGTACATGTATGTTTTGATGACGGTTTCCCTTTTTCCATCGACCTTTCTATTCAACAAGAATCTTCCCGAGGTCGTATTTTATAATTAAAGGGATATCTCTTGATAAATACTTTTTATCAAATCAATTGATTAAAAAAAAAGAAAAAGAATCCGCATTCGGTTTATCAATACAAAAAAAAAAAAAAAAATAAGAAAAAAAAAAAACAAAAAAAAACTAAGTGACAGTAAATCTGTAAATTATATACTAGGCACATCGTACCACAACCACATAAACACACACACACACTCACTCACTCACTACTCACTACTCACACAAACACACAATTACTCTCTCCTTGCTTTCTTTCTATATTGCTCTCGGTCTCCCCTGGTTCTTCTTGACAATGAAAAAACAGAAGAACCCCTTTCTAAATCTTACAACATTTTTGAGAGTGAGTAGTACAAGATTCAGGTAAACTCTGTCCTGTGATGGCTGCCGTTCCGTCCGACATCCAAACTTGGGCAAAGCTCTGAAGTTACAATGGCTGAACTCTGTCTTTGAACCATGAGGCGTCTATGGCTTAAAGAGGTGTTACAATGACAATTGATTTTATCATTCCCATGTCACTTTTATTAGGAATTGGTGATAGACTTAAAACTGTACATTCAGGTTAACCATAATGTAGCTTTCCCTGGCTACGTTCCTCAAAACAGTGGTCATATTCGTTATGTGTCATTCAAGTTCGAGCGATTTTGTTTGGTAAAACAGGTCTTCTAATTGGTTCAATAATTATTTTAAACTCCGGAACATTCTTCTTCGTCAAATGATCATATTTTCTTCTTTTTTCAAGATAACTTTAAAAATGTAAAGTTAAAAAATTAGCATTATATTCAGAATTATGCCTTTACTTATAAAGTTCATTTCTACACAAGTTCATGCAGATGAAGTATTCAAAGAACAACAAATATGATAATAATAATTAATAAAAAAAAAAAAAAAAAAAAAACAGCATAGGGGCTTATCATGCAAAGATGTAGACGAATAAGATTTCATGCATTCCAACATGTTCGAATGTTGAAAAAATTGAATATTGAACGCCCAAATTTACATTTCGAAAAAAAAAATACAATCGGAACGATAAAACAGCTCATTTGATGAACGCTAAAAAATAAAACACGGAAATTTCACGCACCTTATGTTATCAATGTACGGCTGCGTTAACGCAATGAAAAAAAAACCACAAAATACTCTTGTATACAAATTTTAGTTGTAATTGTATTACCATTCTTATTAGGGATTTCTTTAGTTGTTGCCCCATAGCTTATCTCATTAGAACATTAACCATGTCCTGTTTTGGTTGTTGTTTTTAAATGTATTTTTTTCAAATGTTTTTTTACAAGTAATTCTCTTGCTTTGGAAATAAATTAAATCAATCAAATATAAAATCTTGGACTCTCCGTCATACTATTTCTTTTCTTTCCTCATAGATTGAATATATCGACGTTCTTATGAATAGTAATAATGATATAAAATACAAGTCTAAACAATACTTACGGAAAGCTAATAGAGTTCAACTACATACAGAATAAACCTGACTTCCGAGTCAGGCCAGAAGACAACTGCGCGAGAAAAAAGGAGACAATGACAAAAAGATATAGCTCTTTTGAATTATTATATTATAATTATTTGGAAAGAAATTATTTGTTTTAATCATTTTAATCAGCTGATTACCCTCTGATTATAACCGCAACTTTATTATATGAAAACGTGAAATATTTACAGATTATACCGCCACGCTTTCTTATGATAAGCACATTTTCCCATCATATAAAAAGAGATATTGGTTTCAAGTTTCGACAGCTTTTGAATTGCTAAAACAAAACAAAAAATATATCGATTATGAAAATATTGGCGGCGACGATCGTGTAAAATATCTATTGAAGTCACATACCTTGTTATATATGATAGTTATGTTTGATATGTTCAGGATTTGTTCATTTAATCGTTTTATATCGATACTTTTTCTCTCTGATATTCAAGCACTAGTACTTTCACGAAGTGTGATGATTTAATAAAATTATATCACTATCGATAGATATGGTCAGTCTATAAATCGTACAACATATACTCACCACCAATGCCATTTGATGAATCATCAAGTACCTCTACAGGAACAAGTATGAAGTTCGAATGGACAGAATATTCGTTAATCTATGTATAACCAGTATATATTTTCGTTTGAATATGTGATAACACGCAGAATAGATTACCCCTACAATGAATTATCAAACGTTGGAGGAAGAAGATCAACCAGCTAGAGCACTATCATAGAAATAATGAACGGATAATTTCTTTTTTTTTTTTAACACCACCGTCTATATTGCACAGTCACGTGGAAGCCGTGCATTCAGGGATGAAAAATGAAAAATGTAAAACTGTATATATTCGAAAAAATCAATATGTTTGGGGTTTTTACGTCCGGAGTGGAATAATAACGGAAACTGTTAGTTTGCAAGCAAGGTCTATTAACAAAGAAACCCATTACTCTTAAATATTCCACATGTGCATGCTCTTTTTGATCAATCAGCGATTGTATCTTGTACAAGGCATATATACTGTATATTATCATCAGGAGAAAGCATCAATATGCCGATTAGAATAAACAAAATATCCTGGCTACGAATACAGCCTCATTAGAAATACGGATTTGTGATTGATTAAAAAACGATATGAATAGACCAGTAAGTAAGCGTCCTCTCTCGTGGCATTTCCGGTATGAAAATGCATCAATATTGATAAAATCCTTTCATTCAATAAAGATATTGATCTCTCCTATTCTTTTGAAAAATGAGATTTGATATATTGCTTTTGAAGAGATGTATAACGCAGCACAATAATACGCTTATAAACAAGAGGGACAATTAAAAGATGGAAAGGTGAAAAGGGACAGGGTAAGGAAAAAAGTATTCTTACAAAAATTCACGAAAGAGTATGTAGACCAGTCCACATTTTCCATTTCTTCTTTCAAACACTGGCTCAAAGAACTGCGCAATTGGAGAGGGTTGGGCTTTTACGCCCAAATTTTAATGCTCTCTTTTAAAAATTTTGTTTATACAAACATCATTTTATTGAAGTGTTAATGTACATTTACACCACATTTAAATTCAGGAAATCGGCATTAACATAATTGCAAGTAATTGTATGCATTATTTCCTCATTCGTGACTTCCTTGATTTTGTCATAATTTTCTCAAATTTGCGCGCGCTGCTAGCCAAATGTTTTTCTCGTTGCTCTAATACCAAATTCTACAACTAAAACCGTCCATTTACATCAATGTTTGTACCCTCTGAAGAAACAAAAACAAAAACACAAAACAAAAAACAGAAACTGACCGAGTCATTTAGGAGAAATTTTGTATTTATTATTTTCCAGCAGTGACACATTAATTATCAACCCTTTATGATAACTGTGCCTCAATATTACAAGTAAGGGAATTTCGTACCTGTCACAAAAGAAAGCCGAGGAGCGTGCACGGAGAGGAAGAGGGGAGGAGAAGGGTAGCGAGGGGAGACGGATGAAATGAAGGAGGGGGATGATACACAGAAAGAGAGAGACTGAGACAGACAGAAAGAGTGGGTGGGTGGAACATGAACCATATAAGTATTTTAAAGGGATTGAGTAACTTTCAAAAACAAGAGCAATTAGATCAAGTATTAATAAAATTATATTGTTCCTACAGTAAAAACAAACTACTGAAAGTTTCAGATCAAAGGGAAGTCATTTACTACCTTAAAACAGTGTAACAAACAATGCCAAGCATACAGCCGAACACCAGTACCTCTCTGCTGCCAGCTCACTAGGCCGCTAGGGGACGGGGGCTATACAACAGGAATGGTGTATGTTGTGCCATGTGGTAAAAGCACATGGTTTATAAACCATCCGGTGTGTGTTTATAAAATTTGAGTATGAAATCATTGATATCTCGAAGGTAAAGCAAGCAATTAGCTTGCAATTTTGAACAAATACCGGACTGACCTAAGTGTTTATGATCATCATGATCATGTTGGCAAATAAGCTAAATCGAATAAAATGGATTGAATATCATTCATGTTACTGCATCCTCTAAAGATTATAAGTTACAAATGTACATCAATAATTGCTATCACTCTCGTGGAAACTAAAGCTCGTTATACATTACGGCAGTCCGGTACAAGTGAATTCGTAACAAAAAAATCATGATCACATATCATGTCTTTATTGCAAGTTTCTCAGCAGCGCATTTGCACTTGAAAGTAAAGGGCTTTGTATAATTTACTTGCAGCGTATGTTGAATGTGTGACCTGCCGTAGAAGAAAGATGGCGGCAATGCACATTTTTGTTCTGTGCTAGCTCAACATAAGTGTATGTACTGATGTGTTGGCTCAGTGGATAGAGCGTCGCCTTACAAGGTTTGTGAGGTCGATACCAGGTGGCGTTAACCAAAAGTGTGAACCCCCACTTTTATGCTATAAATTGCTCTGCGGATTCTTAATATGTCTATCTACCTGATGGACAAAATGTTCCGTGAGCTAAATTATGAAGTGCAGAAAAACCCCTTTTCAGATAGGTGTGTGCAATATTTTCGCTGGCGCTCGCATATATTTATAGACCGCGGTGCGTTTTTAAAAGAATTTGGGCAGGAATGGCGGGGGGGGGGGGGGGCAGGGTACAAAGTTGATTCGCTGAACACATGGAAACTATATAACTTTTTTCGCATTTTTGTAAGTGTCTACAGATAGAATTGGAGAGGCTACAGCCCCCCCCCCCCTCCTTCCTGCTTATCCTTTCATTTAATAAGAGCTTTTCCTTTCGGCTTCATGCTCGCATATCAAATTCAAGGGAGGTGAATATCAATCTTGTTAAGACTAAATAAGTTCATTATTGCGGATTGAAATAATTGCTAGAGGGTATTCATTTGTCTCGCAATCTACTATGGTCAACAAGGAAATTCGTGATCACTCTCCGCCAAAAAGTGATCACTAGCTTACAAGTTCACGAGCTTTCGAGTGCCGCTGCAACTCTTTATCAAGTGATCACGAATTTCCTTGTTGACCAAGTAGATTGCGAGAAAATGAATACCCTCTAGCAATCATCTTGTTAGTTAGTATAGTCTAAAAAAAAGCAAATGTGCTTTAAATGCACCACGTCCTCCATGTAATTTTTAAAAAAATGTAAGCAAATTTTTCGGCTCGCGCTTCGCGCTCGCCATGTCCACTTGACCTCCCTGTTCGATAGGCCGAAATTATAGGTTAAAAAGAAATGTGCTACCAAATTCACAGCATTCATATGCTTTTGTTTTTTTTTTTTCGCCCCGCATCTTTGGATATTTGGTCATCTGTGTGTGGATGAATTATTGAAAGTAGAAATGAGCGCAAATATGCCCTGAAATACAAGGCAAAGTTCACGCTGTTTTTAGAAAGGGAGGTGATATTTAACTTGTTCAGGATTAAAAGAAAATAGAAAGATATAAGAGACAACTGTGCATATAACATACCACATTTCAAGCCATTAAACAGCAACATTTTCCGGCTCGCGCCTCGCAAGTTCAATCCTTGCGAAAGTCTGCTTTTCACATTTTTATAAAACCCTATAAAAAATCCTTATACGGATCTGTAAAAATAAGAGGGAAAAAAGTAAAAAAATACAACTAGCCTCTGCCATTTTTACCTCTGCCATTTTTACCTCTGCCATTTTTACCTCTGCCATTTTTGCTTCTGCCATTTTTACCTGGCACCGCAAGAAGGCATCGATATTTCCTTCGAAAAATAATTTTAATACTCTGGGCACCAATACGGTTTATCAGTTCAACAGAATCTTTAGCTAATTACATCTACATAATTGTTTCAGAGTAAACTGACTAATAATGAAATAAAATGTTCACTTGCCTTAATGAGGACTTCTATGTTGTAGGATAGGATAATTAAGTATTATTTGTAATCAATAGTTATACTGTATAAATGTTAGTTATTCACAGGTCTAAGCTATAATTTAATACAGGAGAGACTAGTTTGTAGTCTAATAATTCTTTCTCCTTAAATCATTTATATCTCATACCTATTTCACAATTGACGCCAGAGAATCCTGGAGGGCAAGTACAATTGTATTCATTAAGGTCATCTTGGCAAGTCGCTTTGTTGATACAAGGTAAACTTTCACATTCGTTGATATCTATGTGAATTACATCAAGAAAATAAATTAACATTACAAAGGTCTTTCTATTATAGACATACACAGTCATAAAGAACAAAATTAACGAGAAAAAAAATAATGTCACTACCATTGTCTTAAAATATTTCCTAATACAATTTGTACATTTTCATCAAAGTCAACATGGCCATATTCATTCAAGTATTGTATGGGAATGGAAACAATAATTTGTAGGAAATTAGGTGCAGACATATTATTGGTTGAACTTTGGAGTTGGAGAGGGATTCAAAAATGACATGAAAACAACGAAAGAAATATGTAAATCCTGAATCTTACTTGTTTCGCAATTAAAGCCAGTGAAACCAGGAGTGCATGTACAATGGTATTCTGTGAAATGTTCTTCACATTCCGCATCATTAAGACAAGGTTTGCTTTCACAATTGTTTATATCTGTACATTGTATAGAAATACATATGAAAGCCATGAAAAATTTAGATAAATCTAAACATCTAAAAATAACAAAATAAATAGATTTTTTTTTAGTGTACATGTATGTTTTGATGACGGTTTCCCTTTTTCCATCGACCTTTCTATTCAACAAGAATCTTTCCGAGGTCGTATTTTATAATTAAAGGGATATCTCTTGATAAATACTTTTTATCAAATCAATTGATTAAAAAAAAAGAAAAAAGAATCCGCATTTCGGTTTATCAATACAAAAAAAAAAAAAAAAAAAAAAAAAAAAAAAAAAAAAAAAAAAAAAAAAACAAAAAAAAAAAAAAACTAAAGGTAACAGTAAATCTGTAAATTATATACTAGGCACATCGTACCACAACCACATAAACACACACACACACTCACCACTCACTACTCACACAAACACACACATTACTCTCTTCCATGCTTTCTTTCTATATTGCTCTCGGTCTCCCCTGGTTTCTTTCGACAATGAAATAAAACAAGAAGACCCCTTTCTAAATCTTACCAACATTTTGAGAGTGAGTAGTAGAAGATTCAGGTAAACTCTGTCCTGTTGATGGCTGCCGTTCCGTCCGACATCCAAACTTGGGCAAAGCTCTGAAGTTACAATGGCTGAACTCTGTTCTGTTGAACCATGAGGCGTCTATGGCTATAAAGAGGTGTTACAATGACAATTGATTTATCATTCCCATGTCACTTTATTAGGAATTGGTGATAGACTTAAAAACTGTACATTCAGGTTAACCATAATGTAGCTTTCCCTGGCTACGTTCGTCAAAAACAGTGGTCATATTCGTTATGTGTCATTCAAGTTCGAGCGATTTTGTTTGGTAAAACAGGTCTTCTAAATGGTTCAATAATTATTTTAAACTCCGGAACATTCTTCTTCGTCAAATGATCATATTTTCTTCTTTTTTCAAGATAACTTTAAAAATGTAAAGTTAAAAATTAGCATTATACAGAATTATGCCTTTACTTATAAAGTTCATTTCTACACAAGTTCATGCAGATGAAGTATTCAAAAGAACAACAAATAATGATAATAATAATTAAAAAAAAAAAAAAAAAAAAAAAAAA
>CALNVZ010001491.1:31130-58771 GCA_940671915.1 Paracentrotus lividus
AAAAAAAAAAAAAAAAAAAAAAAACAGGCATAGGGGCTTATCATGCAAAGATGTAGACGAATAAGATTTCATGCATTCCAAGCATGTTCGAATGTTGAAAAAATTGAATATTCGAACGCCCAAATTTACATTTCGAAAAAAAAAATAACAATCGAACGATAAAACAGCTCATTTGATGAAGCGCAAAAAAATAAAACACGGAAATTTCACGCACCTTATGTTATCAAATTGAACGGCTGCGTTAACCAAATGGAAAAAAAAACCACAAAATACTCTTGTATACAAATTTTTAGTTGTAATTGTATTACCATTCCTTATTAGGGTAATTCCTTTATGGTTGTTGCCCCATAGCTTATCTCATTAGAACATTTAACCATGTCCTGTTTTGGTTTGTTTGTTTTTAAATGTATTTTTTTTCAAATGTTTTTTTACAAGTAATTCTCTGCTTTGGAAAATAAATTAAATCAAATCAAATATAAAATCTTGGACTCTCCGTCACTACTATTTCTTTTCTTTCCTCATAGATTGAATATATCGACGTTCTTATGAATAGTAATAATGATTAAAAAATACAAGTCTAAACAATACTTACCGAAAGCTAATAGAGTTACAACTACATACAGAATAAAACCTGACTTCCGAGTCAGGCCAGAAGACAACTGCGCGAGAAAAAAGGAGACAATGACAAAAAGATATAGCTCTTTTTGAATTATTATATTATAATATTTGGGAAAGAAATTATTTGTTTTTAATCATTTTAATCAGCTGATTACCCTCTGATTATAAACCGCAAACTTTATTATATGAAAACGTGAAATATTTACAGATTATACCGCCACGCTTTCTTATGATAAGCACATTCTTCCCATCATATAAAAAGAGATATTGGTTTCAAGTTTCGACAGCTTTATGAATTGCTAAAACAAAACAAAAAATATATCGATTATTGAAAAGTATTTGGCGGCGACGATCGTGTAAAATATCATTGAAGTCACATACCCTTGTTATATATGAATAGTTATGTTTGATATGTTCAGGATTGTCATTTAATCGTTTTATATCGATACTTTTTCTCTCTGATATTTCAAGCCACTAGTACTTTCACGGAAGTGTGATTTGATTTAATAAATTATATCACTATCGGATAGATATGGTCAGTCTATAAATCGTACAACATATACTCACCAATGCCATTTTGATGAATCATCAAGTACCTCTACAGGAACAAGTATGAAAGTTCGAATGGACAGAATATTCGTTAATCTATGTATTAACCAAGTATAATTTTCGTTTGAATATGTGATAACACGCAGAATAGATTACCCCTACAATGAATTATCAAACGTTGGAGGAAGAAGATCAAACCAGCTAAGAGCACTATCATAAGAAATAATGAACGGATAAATTCTTCTTTTTTTTTTTAACCACCGATCTATATTGCACAGTCACGTGGAAGCCGTGCATTCAGGGATGAAAAAATGAAAAATGTAAAAACTGTATATATTCGAAAAAATCAATATGTTTTGGGGTTTTTACGTCCGGAGTTGGAATAATGAAAACGGAAACTGTTAGTTTTGCAAGCAAGGTCTATTAACAAAGAAACCCATTTACTCTTAAATATTCCACATGTGCATGCTCTTTTTGATCAATCAGCGATTGTATCTTGTACAAAGGCATATATACATGTATATTTATCATCAGGAGAAAGCATCAATATGCCGATTAGAATAAAACAAAAAATATCCTGGCTACGAATACAGCCTCATTAGAAATACGGATTTGTGATTGATTAAAAACGATATGAATAGACCAGTAAGTAAGCGTCCTCTCCGTGGTCATTTCCGGTATGAAAATGCATCAATATTGATAAAATCCTTTCATTCAATAAAGATATTGATCTCTCCTATTTCTTTTGAAAAATTGAGGATTTGATATATTGCTTTTGAAGAGATGTATAACGCAGCACAATAATTACGCTTATAAACAAGAGGGACAATTAAAAGATGGAAAGGTGAAAAGGGGACAGGGTAAGGATAAAAAGTATTCTTACAAAAATTCACGAAAGAGTATGTAGACCAGTCCACATTATCCATTTCTTCTTTCAAACACTGGCTCAAAGAACTTGCGCAATTGGAGAGGGTTGGGCTTTAGCCCCAAATTTAATGCTCTCTTTTAAAATTTTGTTATACAAACATCATTTTATTGAAGGTGTTAAATGTACATTTACACCCATTTAAATCAGGAAATCGGCATTAACATAATTGCAAGTAATTGTAATGCATTATTTCCCTCATTCGTGACTTCCTTGATTTTGTCATAATTTTCTCAAAATTTCGGCGCTGCTAGCCAAATGTTTTTCTCGTTGCTCTAATGACCAAATTCTAAACTAAAACCGTCCATTTACATCAAATGTTTGTACCCTCTGAAGAAACAAAAACAAAAACAAAAACAAAAAAACAGAAACTGAACCGAGTCATTTTAGGAGAAATTTTATGTATTTATTCATTTCCAGCAGTGACACATTAATTTATCAACCCTTTATGATAACTGTGCCTCAATATTACAAGTAAGGAATTTCGTACCTGTCACAAAAGAAAGCGAGGAGCGTGCACGGAGAGGAAAGGGGGAGGAGAAAGGTAGCGAGGGGGAGACGGATGAAATGAAGGAGGGGGATGATACACAGAAAGAGAGAGACTGAGACAGACAGAAAGAGTGGGGTGGGTGGAAACATGAACCATATAAGTATTTTAAAGGGATTGAGTAACTTTCAAAAACAAGAGCAATTAGATCAAGATTAATAAAATTATATTGTTCCTACAGTAAAAACAAACTACTGAAAGTTTCAGATCAAAGGGAAGTCATTTACTACCTTAAAACAGTGTAACAAACAATGCCAAGCATACAGCCGAACACCAGTACCCTCTGCTGCCAGCTCACTAGGCCGCTAGGGACGGGGGCTATACAACAGGAAATGGGTGTATGTTGTGCCATGTGGTAAAAGCACATGGTTTTATAAACCATCCGGTGTTGGTTTATAAAATTTGAGTATGAAATCATTGATATCTCGAAGGTAAAGCAAGCAATTAGCTTGCAATTTTGAACAAATACCGGACTGACCTAAGTGTTTATGATCATCATGATCATGTTGGCAAAATAAGCTAAATCGAATAAAATGTGATTTGAATATCATTCAATGTTACTGCATCCCTCTAAAGATTATAAGTTAACAAATGTACATCAATAATTGCTATCACTCCTCGGGAAAACTAATAGCTCGTTATACATTACGGCATGTCCGGTACAAGTGAATTCGTAACAAAAAAAATCATGATCACATATCATGTCTTTATTGCAAGTTTCTCAGCAGCGCATTTAGCACTTGAAAGTAAAGGGCTTTGTATAATTATACTTGCAGCGTATGTTGAATGTGTGACCTGCCGTAGAAGAAAGATGGCGGCAATGCACATTTTTGTTCTGTGCTAGCTCACACATAAGTGTATGTACTGATGTGTTGGCTCAGTGGATAGAGCGTCTGCCTTACAAGGGTTGTGAGGTCGATCCGGTGCGTTAACCAAAAGTGTGAAACCCCACTTTTATGCATAAAATGCTCTGCGGATTCTTAAATATGTCTATCTACCTGATGGACAAAATGTTCCTGAGCTAAATTATGAAGTGCAGAAAAACCATTTTCAGATAGGTGTGTGCAATATTTTCGCTGGCGCTCGCATATATTTATAGACCGCGGTGCGTTTTTAAAAGAATTTGGGCAGGATGGCGGGGGGGGGGGGGGGGAGGGTACAAAGTTGATTCGCTGAACACATGGAACTATATAATCTTTTTCGCATTTTTTGTAAGTGTCTACAGATAGAATTGGAGAGGCTACAGCCCCCCCCCCCCCCCGCTTATCCTTTCATTTAATAAGAGCTTTTCCTTTCGGCTTCATGCTCGCATATCAAATTCAAGGGAGGTGAATATCATCTTGTTAAGATAAATAAGTTCATTATTGCGGATTGAAATAATTGCTAGAGGGTATTCATTTGTCTCGCAATCTACTATGGTCAACAAGGAAATTCGTGATCACTCTCGCAAAAAGTGATCACTAGCTTACAAGTTCACGAGCTTCGAGTGCCGCTGCAACTCTTTATCAAGTGATCACGAATTTCCTTGTTGACCATAGTAGATTGCGAGACAAATGAATACCCTCTAGCAATCATCTTGTTAGTTAGGAATTAAAAAAAAAAAGCAAATGTGCTTTAAATGCACAGCCTCCATGTAATTTTAAAAAAATGTAAGCAAAATTTTCGGCTCGCGCTTCGCGCTCGCCATGTCCACTTGACTCCCGTTCGATAGGCGAATTATAGGTTAAAAGAAATGTGCTACAAATTCACAGCCATTCATATGCTTTTGTGTTTTTTTTTTCGCCCCGCATCTTTGGAATTTGGTCATCTGTGTGTGGATGAATATTGAAAGTAGAAATGAGGCAAAATATGCCTGAAATACAAGGCAAAGTTCACGTTTTTAGAAAGGGAGGTGATAATTAACTTGTTCAGGAATTAAAAGAAAATAGAAAGATATAAGAGACAAACTGTGCATATAACATACCACATTCAAGCCATTAAACAGCAACATTTTCCGGCTCGCGCCTCGCAAGTTCAATCCTTGCGAAAGTCTGCTTTTCACATTTTTAAACCCTTATAAAAAAATCCTTATTACGGATTCGTAAAATAAGAGGGAAAAAAGTAAAAAAATACACTATTTAAGGTCATTATAAGCCAAAATTTTCGGAAAAATCCTAGTTACGGGCCTGAAGCCTATGATCACCCATTTGAAAGAATTTCTAAACGCCCCTGGTAACGATAGATCAACCCTTTCCACCCTCATAACAATAATTGAACACTGAAAGGTGATACCCTCCCCTCCAACACGCCTGCCTCGAGTTTTCCCGCGCTTCGCCACAGATTGTTTCAGTTTTGGACTAATTACAAAACTTATTTTATTTTCGGATTAACGAACTTCGAATGACGAGCCCTATTTCGTTTTCGGAATTACGACCTTTCCGGAATGACGAACCCTATTTCGTTTTCGGAATACGAACCTTCGAATGACGAACCCTATTTCGTTTTCGGAATGACGAACCTTCGGAATGACGAACCCTTTTCGTTTTCGGAATGACGAACCTTCGGAATAACAAACCTTCTGAATAACGCCACAAATGTTCGGATTAACGAACCTTTTTTTATTTTCGGATAAACGAACATGAGTTAGGCATTTTACGTGTTTCGGAATGACGAACCTTCGGAATAATGGACCTTCGGAATAACGAACCTTCGGAATTACGAAGTGTAACCGATTTTCAGTGCATAAATTTACTGCAATACCTCTTCATAATTCTAAATGTGCCTATTTTTTTTTTAATGTTTTATGTGTTCATTCAACCGTGAATGAAGGGATATTGTTTGCAAAACAGCTGAAAATGCACTTCCAAAACATTAATTCCATCATATTTCATCAAATATACCAGGTAAAGCACGCAAAAACGGCAGTTTTTTGTAATTTTGAACCTAGTGCTCACTCAACCGTGAAATTTGACCATAAACTCATTTTGTATGTTAGGGAATACATACGACACCCCTTTTGACAAATTAGTGTGATGTTAAAAAATTTGTATATTGCTCCGAAATAATTTATTCAAAGTTGTGATAATCGGCTTGTGAACTTCCAAAAATGACATTTTTGCATTCAACCAATGCTCACTACGGCATAACATAATGATTCTTTCTATAAAAAAATCGCTCATATACATGTAGTAGCTAATATAATTAACTACACGGCCATATATAATTAGATTTTGTTCAACTCATCCTGGTTAATTGATATCTGAAATAGGGGATCTTACTTTTTGTGTGGTGTTAAGATTCTTGAAGTTACATGATCCCTTTAGGGCGATACCATGCTGTGTCGTACGGGACATTTTTCTTGATTGATGAAGTAGTACCAGAAGGGGAACTAGAACCAAGACTCAATTTGACTCGATTGCACATCCTTTATAATTGAAATGAAAAATAGTACTGTGTCATACGGGACACAGTACTATTTTTCATTTTGTAAAGGAAAGCAAAAAGCAAAAACAAAGAGACAAAACAAACAAAAGCATGGAATCTCCCTTTAAATCTGTTATCACTAATATCGTACTTCTACTACTAATCGCATCATCACTACGTATTAAATGAACTTTAACACGTCTACAGACGAGGTGGTTTTTGTGCAACCACTGCATCCCAATCATTGTTGAAAAGAATCGTCCCACATCCCAACCGCTCAGAGCACTGGTCTGAACCAATAAACTCGACAACCTCTTCGTAGAAGTCAGACGACGCTGTGCCACGGAGATCGATTATTTGGCTTAAGAAATCGATGATCATTTCTCCTTCCGCGGACCCTTTGCCGAAGCAGCTGGTAATATCCACACGAGATGTCTGGCGAATTTCATCGAAAGGGATGGAGAGAGAAGAGAGACTTTGTCGTAGGTGATTGACGCAAAAGTAGGGGCCAACGCTTTCCTGTAAACAGTCAAAGTGGTTCCACAGACGCCAGAAACCACTGGTATCTATAGCGTGAAAAATTACAAAAGGTGGGATTGATTATAACAAACACAAGAATAATATATAATATTCAGGGGCCGCGGAGCGTTTTTGAAAGTGGTGGGGCTGAGCCGAAAGTGGGGAGGGGGGGAGGGGGGCTGACAGGCTAAAAATCCAAAATTATGGTAATTTTCACGTTTTTGTACACGTTTGCTGGAGGGAGGGGCTGCAGCCCCCGGCTCCGCGGCCCCTGATATTGGCATTTTTTCATTATTAATTTTTGTTTTTTTGAGTTTTTTCTTGAAACTTGGCACATAGCTTCAACTGATATCTAACTAAAATGAACGAATGCCAAATTACGTATGCGATAAGGCACTGAACCGTGACAGAGCCTTAAACTCTCTTCTCGTTTGCAAAATTTTCGTGCATCTTGTGCCCACTGTGGCGTGAAACATCGGGATTTTTGTGAAAATAAAATACTATGTATAGGCCTACTCTCCAAAAACAATCGTGCTGTGTAATCAAAGTAAAAACTGGAATTTTATTCCGTACATGAAAAAAAAAAAAAAAAGCTTTTCCAGTCTCACGTGCTTACTGAAGCATGATTTTTTTTTTTAATAAGTGCCATAGGATCATTGACACATGTCCAAAGGTTATGAACATAACCAAAAAATGTTATTCAGATGATTTTTAACGCACAAAATTTCGGCAATACCTGATCATAATTTTTTTTAAATGTCGTATTTTTAGTTGTTTGATGTGTTCATTCAACCGTGAATTGTTAGCAAAAGTCGAAATACACTTCCAAAACAGGGATATTCCGTATTTCATCGAATATACCACGTAAAATTAAAAAAAACTGCGGTTTTTGCAATTTTAACCCAGTGCTCACTCAACGGTGAAATTTGACCACGAACTCATTGTAATGTAGAAAAAATGAATATTGTTCCGAAATCATTTAATCAAAGTTGTGGTTATCGGCTTTTGAACTTCGAAAAATGACATTTTTGCATTCAATAATTACTCACTGAAGCATGACATGATGATTATTCCGAAAAATCGGTCACAAGGTAGGTAATAAAATTAACTACACGGATTATATAGATTTTACCAATTTATCCCGGTTCCAGAAATTATTGATATCTGAAATAGTGGAACTTACTTTTTGTGTTGTGTTTTATCATTTGCATTCATATCTTCAATAATATTTTAAATCTGCTTGCATTTTAAAAGATTTGCCAACTTGTTATGTCATCTCACCTGAGATGATAGTGATTAGCAGAATCCCGCCCTCTTCCAAGCAATCGTAGAGATAGCGCACCGTGTCGTTAAAGTCTTTAGAGTAATAGATTGAATGCATTGCACTGATGAAGTGGTACTTGGTCGGATTGTCACCTTCCTTGGAGCGATACTCGTCAATGCTGAGTTGACGCAGGTCGAATTTGATGCCTTGGAACTCCCCGGACTTTCTCTCCAAAAGCGAGCGATACATCTCGAGAAGCATTTCGGAAGGGTCCACTACGATATTGCGCACAGATTTAAAGCGAACCTTGATGCTTGCTGCCATCTTACTATCCATCTCCCCTTTCAAATAAGAAAGCGTGAATACATTATAATTTCAAATAAATAATCAGATAAGTTGATCACGTATTTATTTTAACATCTTTCCAGTGATATCTTTGCATCACTACTACCATGCATTCAAGTACAGTGTAAATAAAGGTGACAGGTACAAAATTAAGTTTGTCCAAGATTCGGGAAAGGGAGAAAAGACTCACTGGCCCGTGTGCCCGTACACGTAAATATCATGGAAATGTCAGTTTTGTAGATAAATATGCAACCAATCAAATAGTTATGAAATTACAAATTTCTGTACGAATCCAGTCTACTGTCTTAGCTTGAGACGCGGTCGCCGATTGGATTTGTATTTTTAGACTCGCTCTTCACTGACTCTTCATAGAGAAGCTAGCGTGCTCTAAATTCAAACCAATATTGCATTCTCGTCTCAAAATTCGTAGAAATTTAGTGCTATAGCACAACTCCAGTCAGCTGTTCAGAATACGTAATATGTTGTATAAGCGAGTTATGGCGTAATGGTAATGTGATGAGTCGGCTCAAAGAAGTCGGGACGTCACAGAAAAAAGGTATCATGAAAGGAACATTGAAATCATGCAAGTTTCGTTAGAAACACTAATTATTTAAGTTGGTGACAGCAATAAGAAGAATATTCTCTCTAATAATAATAATAATAATGGTGGCTTCTTATATAGCGCTCAGGTCCGTCATGCATGACGCTCATGGCGCTTTACAAAGATTTTTTTTTTTTTACACATTATTACCCCGGTCATAGCTGAGCAGGCCAAGTATGTAGCGCTCAAGCATATCGGATACCCAATTTGCACCTGGGTGGGGAGGAGCATTGTAGACAAAACGCCCATGCCCTAGGACGTAAGTGTCATACCGGGGTTTGAACCCACGGTCCTTGCTTTCTCAGTCCAGTGATATGACTACTAGACTATGACACTTCTACTCTATTGCTTCTACGTACCCCATCTCAATAAGCTTACAAGGCAGCACTTCATTGGAAAAATTGACAAAGCGAGGCAAATCGCAGGTTTAAGATCAAATCTCCTCTATCACAGCGCGCATGAGCCTCATTGCAACACAGTTTTTGAACATGACGTGTTGGAAACTTTCAGAGTGCAATACAATCGCAACTAGAAATTTTTTTTTAGGTTTAAAGTTTACCTCAAGCGTGCCTTGATCTCAATGAAAGCTCTTCGTTCGTCTTTCTGATATGACACAATCGTCCGTCTCATTTTGTCTGTCTCAAGCGTGGCGTAAGCGTCAAGATTCGCCCTTTCTTCAATATAGTAACCGAATTTTTTAGAACATGTTCACAAATTTTGTCTCTACATCGCCGAGCTTTTAGAGCGCAGGACGGTCGCTGCAATAAGTGGTAGTAACACCTCAAGCGCAAATCAAGCGTGCCTCGGCCATCCTGTGCAATTTAAAAAAGGCAGGCATTGTCCTCGTATAGATCTCACTGGGGCGTATGACACTGTATGTCATCACGGATTATGGGTCCTATACTGAAACTTCTCCACATCAGCCCTGATCGTCACCTTGTGCGGTTCCTTGCAACAATCCTTGCGATCAAACCGCATCTTCGTAACGATTACAGGGGCCGCGGAGCGTTTTTGAAAGTGGAGGGGCTGAGCCGAAAGTGGGGGGACTGAACAGGCTAAAAATCACAAATGTATGGTCATTTTTGCATTTTTGTACACGTTGGCTGAAAAAAGTGGGGGGGGGGGGGGGGCTGCAGCCCCCCCCCCCGGCTCCGCGGCCCCTGAGTCGAAGACCAGCCGACCATGTTGTCTATACGAAATGGCGTGTCTCAGTGCTCAGTTCTGTGTCCAATGCTCTTCAACAATTACATCAGAGACCTACCTTGCACAGCATCACGGCAGTAAGGATATGCAGATGATCTGACATTGCTCTATGCAGATTAGTCTAGCCGCCAACTCGATGTACCTTGTTTTGGCGTCTATAGTTTTTTTTTCAACGGATTATGATTGCCTAAACCTTCAATATGAAGAAACCGATTGCTGACACTCTGTCAGCATTGAGCATTTTGAGATATGTGACGTCATACAAAATGGCCGCCAAAATACAGAATTTTCCTCTAAAAATGTGTAAAACTACACTTTTAGTCAGCTATGTAATGTCTGAATGTCTCTGGGAACTTTACTAAATATTGTTTTATTATATTGCAGGACATAAATGTCAAGATAATTTATATATTTGTTGATAGCGCCCTCTATTTTAAAATTTTAAAAAAATGTGTGCTATTCTTAATGATAGGTCTCATTTTCTTCTAACTTAGGGCAGATAGTGTTGCCTAAACCAGCCAAATTCAATCTCTCTGTAAGCTCTGCCTATAAACATCCCACTCAGACTTTTAACCTCCTCCATGAAGTATCTGGAGAACACATCAATGTGGCTATTGAAGATTTCAAAGGCCATCATGTTACATGGGAATATAGAGAAACCAATGGAGACGGCCACCTCGTCAAAAACAGGGCTGATGCAAGTCACATGGTACTCATTCATGATGCAAAGCTCCCCTCTTCCTTCCTCAGCGAACGATGGAGACGCGGATACAACCCTGACCGGGTGTCAACATTGCCAACCAATGTGAGAAACCAATTCCGCACACCCAGCATCAACCAATCGGGCCTATATTAGAGCAAATTCTGCTATCACACCTCACACAGTTCTCTTCCGCTGCCGTTTCCACTTAAAGAAGGCAAAGTGGGAACAGTTTGCATTAGATCCGGATGATGACATTTGAGACCTTCCGTCCATTCTATGTAACTATGACACCCTTGTAGAGATGATCAAGAAGTCCTCAAGACAAAGAATCCCACGAAGCTACAGCACAAGCTACACACCAGACTTGTCTGATGACTCCAAGGTGCTTTACTATGAGTATGTAAAACGATTGCAGAGTGACCCTTTCAGTGTTGACGCAGTGGAATGTGGTGAGAACCTTACTACAGTCATTATGGAAAGTCGACAGAGAAAATGGCAAGAATTAATCTAGTCAACGGATATGACCCACAGCAGTAGGAAAGCCTGGAAAACAAAATTCTGGGAAATGAGTACACAAAAACCCAACCAAGACCCCAAGTCACTGCTGACCAAGTTGCCCACCAGCTCCTTGTGACCAGTCAGGGAAACCCTGATCACTGTTCCAGGAGAGCGAAGCTTCCCCAAGATGCTGAAGAATGCTTCCAAGAGCCCTCAGACCGGACAAGACCTTTCAGTATGAAAAACCTGTGTGATGGTATCAAGACCATGAAGAACAATGCTGCAGGCCTTGATGACATCCTCTGCGAACAGATCAATCACCTTGGACCTGTTGCGCTTCAGTGGCTGCTTGACATGCTGAATCGCATGAGTACCAATACATTCCCGAAGCTATGGAGGAAATCAAGAGTCGTCCTGCTTAAACCGGGCAAAGATCCAGCCATACCTAAGACTCATACTTGCTATAATCGTATTGTCCCAATTGATGATGACCTCCTCATTCCTGAACACTAAAAGACAGGTTTCCGGCCAGGAAAATCCTGTACTAGCCAACTCCTGAACCTCACAGAGCACATCGAGGATGGGTTTGAGGAAGAGCTTATTACCGGAATAGCTTTTGTTGACCTCCCAGCAGCCTATGACACTGTAAACTATAGGATTCTCACCCGTAAATTCTTTGAAATGGCAAACGATGTGACGCTGACCAAGCTACTCTTGAACCTACTATCAAAATAGACGGTTCTACCTGGTTTCACCATGTCGTCCTTAAAGTTAAGAACGATTTTAAGAGCGACGGGAAATGGAATTTCCATGATTAGGTTACTTAAACGTAATGAATTTTATTTACAGGTGTTTGGAATTCTTTTGATCGACCAGATTACTCTGATACGCTTGAGTTGATCAATGTCTCTACGCTATGATAATATAATTCTATGGTCAATATTAATTTATAAACATGTGTTATTGATGAATATGGGAAATATTATCATTGTAGGATGTTAGATTTGTATGAAACAAATATACATATTTCCTGGAAATTTGGCTGTATTGCAGTTGTTTTACAACACTGCAGCGGAGTAATATTTTTATAGGGCGGGTGATCCTTTTGCAAGGCATTTTGGCTACGTGGTTAGATAGCTCATTGCATGCTCCGGCTCTGGTGCAAGGCGGAGTGCAATCGAAGCGAGCCTGGAGAAGGGTTGATGTAAGTGTTGTTTTATCTTATTTTCACATAAACTTGTTACGAAATTGGATTATTTGAATAGGTTATAGTGTCAGAAAGATTTGATAAAAGAAAGACTTATTCTAATGTTGAATTTAATCACTTTTATGTAGAAAGAGAGTTACATTGGTTCAAGGATGTTGTAGCCGATAAACTTTAATTTCTTACAAGACATCATTGAGAAGTTAGTTATTACCTTATGAAACTAGATGTTATTGTTATCTGTGAAAGATAATATTGAGTATTGATAATATGGAATAATGATGGAAGGTTTGCTTGCAATGTTTGACTATTTTTGGAATCAAAGCAAGAAATTGGGTAATTTATACGAAAGACAAATATAGAGGGCGTTTTCATGTAAACATTGCCATTATTGCATTTCAAGATGGCGCCGCCCATGGTGGACATGCTTTTAGGTGCGTTTTGATATCGAAATTAGTTTGATTGTTTTGATTCCTATAGTACAAACATTGTGCTTACTGGTACAGGTGTGGGTATAATTGTATTTGAACTGAAGTTACAATTATGACTGATCTTTTTCGTTGTCAGGATTAGATGAGTAAAATAAGACAGTGAATGTTTCCTGTAGTGTAGATGTAGGTGTTCAAATATCAAATTGAGTGTGAGTTTAATGCTAGGTATTCAGAAATTACAGCTTCATTCAGCTTACTGATTTAGTTATTTGTCTTGACAAAAGAAATAATTATAGTAACGATTGTTGCATTTTGTGAGTGATACTTGGCATGGTTGATATTAAAGAAGTAATGGGCCTAATTGTTTGGAAACACGATATATTGTTCGTATTACAGAGAACCTAATGCAGTTGCCATGGTTACTGTATGTTTATGTTTATTTTTTTCCTTATAGCTCAACGATTTAATGTAAGTCACTCTGCTGCTGAGTATTGCAGTGCTCGAGGTTTGGTTTCCTGGATGATGGTGGTGGGTGACCACCAGTAGCCTCTTGACTTTGGGTAGGCATTAATTAGAGGATTGTTTGTTTTTACTTTAATTTGGTGGTTGAACAAAATAATAACGTGCTATCGTTTTATACATCTGACAATATTTTATTAGTAATGAAAGTTATAAAATATGAAATTGTGTTTAGAGAGTGCATGTATTTCAACATTTGGATAATTGATAGAAATAAATACATGTACCTTTTCAGTAGCAATATTTTGGATTCATATGATAAGAAGACAAATGGGATTTGTATCATAGTTTACATTTACAGTTTATTACATGTACTTGTTTGATGCATATGATACAATGTATTTTGAATTGTTATTCATCATTTGTTATCTTATTCTATGTTTTTGCAGGGTTGATTCTACAGTTGATTCTTTGGTTGTTGATGCTTCAATAAAGTTTTATGAAGCCAAGATCTGGTGTTCCTGAGCTTTTATCAAGTTCTCCTGTTCCCTAATACGGTACACCCCGGGTATCTAACACAACCCACCCCACGACAATATGTTCTTGGGTGCTGTACTAATCACCTGTTAAACCATTTAGCACAAGAACTGATCACCAGTCGTTTATAAAGTTGTTTGTAACTTACCAATGAATTGGTGAAAAAAACAGCCTAGATGGCCAGCGCAGCAGATGGCGCAAGATGAAAATGTTCTCCCAGAAGGAATTCTCATTGCCTCTCTGCTCTTTAATGTGTATACCAATTCCAACCAATACACCCCAAAACAATTTCTTGTATGTTGACGATCTCTGCATTGCCTCACAGGAACATTCCTTGAAAGACAAAACAGGAGGGGGTCTCCATCCCAATCACAATCATACCAACAAAAAACTGAAGTCATGAAATAGTATCCTCCATTCTACAGTATCCCTTGATAGCTCTGCCCACAAACTTAGGGTGACCCTGTGGACCAACCATCGCTAGTAAATGCCACATTGGCTTTTCATAAGTGCAAAGGAATCCCTTCGCCAGGTCATAATGGCCAACGTGATCATGCCTGAACCATCTCGGCACAGGCACAGGACGCTGTAAGGTCTTTTTGGAAAAGTGGGTATACAACGAGGACAGACATACTGTGAGTGTGGGGGAAGAGCAGACCATGGAACACCTGCTGTTATGCCCCCACCTAATTTTACCATGTACCCTTGAAGGCCTGGAAGGGTTTAACCCCATAGCAAAGTCATATGTCCGACAATAGTATCCTCCATTCTACAGTATCCCTTGATAGCTCTGCCCACAAACTTAGGGTGACCCTGTGGACCAACCATCGCTAGCAAATGCCACACAGGCTTTTCATAAGTGTTTTCATATAGTGTTATATAATTTAGAAACCCCAGAATCCACAGGGTGCAGTGCATTATCAAAAGTTAAAGTTTTCTAAATAGAAAAAGTCATTTATAATAATCTAAGTTAAAATTAAAAAGTCATTTATAATAAGCTAAGTTAAAATTAGCCATAATTTTTTATGTTCATCAAAACCATAATAAATGTTCCCAACTAAGCTCTTCCCCTGAAAATGTAACAACAAAAAAAATCTTCTGAAAATATATTCGATCTTTGATGTTGAGCCGATTAGATTATGCAAATTCTTTGTTGGTGAATATCAATGTCTCTGATATTAAAAGGCTTCAGCGCATCCAAAACCGTGCCGCCCGCATTATTACTTAAAGCAAGAAAATTTGATCATGCCACACCTCTACTAAGAGATTTGCACTGGTTACCTGTAATTTTGTTTAAAGTTGATGTTCATAGAGAATAAATATGGTCGAATTATATATCATTGAGCAGGAAATAACATAAGGAACACTATTAAACTAATCGCCGATTTTTAAAAAAAATCTGGAGCTCATTTATCGGTTATTGGGACGCCCCAACTGAAACGCCCCCAAATACGTACCCCAAAAGTCACCCAAATGCTGACGTCAGGATATGGAATTGCGGTTGTGAATTGACTTCCGGGTTTGCTGGCTATCTGGCTTTCGAGTGCGCGCGTGCGTGTATAGGCCCCGGATTTACAAACCTATATCGTAAACAATGACGGAGTCGGATCTAGAGATGAGTCTCGAATTAGAGTTTGAAATCGAAGACATTGAAGATGAAAATGAGAAAGAAAGTCTCAGCTCAATTGCTAGTAGCAACGGGACAGAAACGGACAACGATGACGGCGAATTGGGTGAATACATTTCAGAAGATGAGGCGAAGTCCGATGCCCCTCGACCAGCTCACTAGAAGCAGCAACTGCTCGCTTCGCCCTCGAGTGCGGAGGTAGCAACAGCTATCGCGTACCTCCATAAGCCAGTGGCAAGGCAGGATTTTCCTTATTTTCGCTGGCTTTGCCTTTGGCAAAGAGTTCGAATCCGATGTCGATGATGACTGGTCATCCACCTTGTCCGCAAACAAAGTGGAGTTGGCAAATTACGAGTTAAATATTATAACTGTTATAAATAAAGGACAAAGCTTTTTCAACTTACAAGACACGAGGATGATGAGAACGCAATGTAATTTCCATGCACTTACCAATACCCAACCAAGCTATTTATTTTTTCTTCTTCTTTATAGTATAGTATTCCATTCTTTGTAAATGTAACAAATTCTTCATAACAATTTTAAATGTTATTATTTTGTCCATCACAGGGTAGCATTTGCCAAAACACAATTTATCAACATAAAATGTGTAATATACCGATAAGATCCAGTTGATCATTAGCGTCTGCTAGCGTTTTGCGGCACAGCTTTTTGTGTGTGCACACCATCGGGGGAAAATTTACAGAAGTAGCTCTAGGTTTTCGATTGTAGATTCATCGACAGATCTATTTGATTTTTTACTTTTTCATTTTTTCATTTTTTTTTTTCTTTTTTTTTTTCATTTTTTTTTTTAAATATATCAAATCATAAATGGATTGCTGGGGCTTATTATTCTATGTAAAAATGAAGATTACTGATAGGATCACATACAACTGCAAAATAGTCTGAGTTTGGACTTGGTTCTGTTCTGCTCAGAATAATTGAGCGTCATTTTGTTGAGTGAAAAAGAAATATGATCGAGAGAGGTACTAGATACTAGTCGGTAGAAAAGACTTAGTCTACTTGCAATGGCAATTATTTTCAAAGAGAAATTACCACAACATTAATTGCTATAAAGATTGCTCCTTTTTGTGATTATTTGCAAAAATGAATAGTCTATAGGCCTACAAAACAAAGCTAATACAATTGGATTTGATATATATCCCTGCTCAGCTCGTTCGTGTACACTGCATTGCGTGAGTGTATGGGTGCGCCAACACGGCACGGGGGCCCTAGCATAACACTGAGAGCCGAACTCCATATTCTGACGTCATCAGGAAATCGCTCCATTCCCTACCGAAAGTAGGCGTGGCCAGAGTGATTGACAGGTGTTTTTGAAATGGCGTTTTAATCAATTTCCAATAATCGATTTGAGTTGTAGTTGGTACCATTGTCTTCTACATGCTCTCTAGATTACTCTGATACATAAATGACTGATTTTAGTGATCTCCAATAAAGGTCAACTTTAAAGTAGCATTGATTGTATTTAAGTCTATTCATAATTTGTCTCCTCAATACATTTCAAACATGTTTTCATTTCTCACACAGTCAGTTCTTTTGTTCTTTTGAAAATTCCAAAGATCGATTTAAAAAAATGTAAACAAACTATTAGTTTTGCAGGTCCCAAAGTTTCAAAGTTCACAGTTCAAACATTTAAGAACAAATTGAAGACATATTTGTTTTCCCTCTGATCTGTTTATACTAACTTGGAGAGCAAGTCACCTATCTTACTGTTGTATTTTGGTTTTGGTTTTTTTTTATGTGAAGCGAATTTATTTGGAAGGGCGATATATAAGAATTTGTTATTATCATTATGATTATTATTATTATTAATTACCTATAGAGGCTTGTTCTTTATTTCATTAACAGGATAGTGTATCAATTCTCCGGAATTATCATCCCTCATTTAAGATGTCGAAAAGAACCAATTAATGTTTTAATTTGTTTCACATTGAATATTTTTCATATGACCTAAATAAAACCTATTATTGGATAAAAATTTGAACCATTAAACTAATCCTTGCTGCTTTAATGAAAAATATTTCATGCAGGCTGATCCCTTCTTGACTGGTATTTATATTTTTCAAAGAAAAAAATGGGGGGGGGGGGGTTGAAACTTTTCATTTCGGGAACACATATATTTCATGAAAACTAATACTTCAAAATTGAGGGCGCTATGGACAATATGCAAATTAGCATGTAATGTATGGCCATGTGACCTAACAAAACAATATTTAGAAATGGTCTAAGAGATATGCAGACATTTAGCTCCCTAATGTTGTTGAAATGTCCATATTAAACATCTATCTTCTCAATTTTAGAGGGAAATTGGGTAATTTGGCGGCCATTTTGTATGACGTCACATATCTCAAAATGCTCAATGCTGACAAAGTGTCAGCAATCGGATTCTTGAAATAGAATGTTTAGGCAATCATAATCCGTTGAAAAAAAAACTATACACGCCAAAACAAGGTTAGGCCCCAAAATTGCAATCTGCTGCTGGACTAGATAGGAACTTGACCAAAGTATAGAGAATTTGCTTACGGCAGACATGAATCTCTTTGCAAGCTACCTGAAGAATTGGAGATTCAAGCTGAGCGTTTCCAAGACTACAGCAACTGCCTTTCATCTCAACACAAAAGAAGGAAATCGACAGTTGTCTGTTGTTCACGACGGTACTATATAGCTACCTAACAACCCCCACCCAACATACCTCGGAGTGAAACTGGACAGACAGCTGATTTACAGACAACACCTTGAAGCTCTGAGAGCAAAAGTTTCCTCAAAGAACAACCTGTTCCGTCGCTTGGCTGGTGCATCATGTGATGCATTAGCCCTGGTCTACAGCTCTGCTGAATATGCTACTCAAGCGTGGTGCAGGACCACTCACACCAAAAAGGCTGGACCGTGCAACTCAATGACAACATGCGGCACATCACTGGATGTCTTCGCCCTAGACCAACATACTTTCCTTCTAATTTCTCGCGGAAATTGCGTCACCAAGACTACGCCAAGAGCACCTGGCAGATAAGCTGACAACCAAATTCGTGGCCAATGATGACCAACCCTAGCACAAAACAAAAACAAAAACACGAAATAATCTCAGGACCTAGTTCGACAACGCCTCCGATCGCGTCGACCTTTCTTGTGACAAGCAGCTAACGGGATGACATATCAAGCCCAAACGATCAACAAATAAACCGGCTTACCCAATTCAGAGAAATAGCCTGGCATACAACACTACCTACTAACTCATACGAAAGAAGAATGCAGAAGCATCGCACCTTATCATAACTATTAACATTGATCAACATGATCACTTGTGCTGTTAGTAAAAGTAGATTGCAGAAAGTTGTTGTGTTATCGCCTTTCGGTCTAAAACATGGAGATGGAGGGCGATTCTTCGCGATTATGCCACGATTGACTTTTTTCAGATTACTTCTATTGCCATGATCGGCTCATTTAGTGTGTTTGGGCAAAGAATGTATATACCGAGTGAGTCAGAAAAAAAACTTTACACCTAGAAAAATGTCAAAAAAAGAAAACAAATTTATAAACCCCAAATAATTAGACATATTCTGAAAGAGTAACTCCTCCTGCATCTTTTGGTATCAATTTTGTGTGCTACATCTTTACGCTTGGATAAACACGGCGCATTGTTTGCGAACATGTAAATTTCGAATTGTGCAAAAGTGGGAGTAAAATCAAAACAACAAAAGCTATCAAAAAAAGCAACTCGATCCTGATTAAAACAGCATAACTTTTTAACGAAAATGTTTTGCGCTAAATAACTTGGCAGGGGTGTTGTTGCACATATCGACTACATTTTTTAAGAAAATGAGATAGATCGGTAGAGTCAAGCATGAATGAGCACACGTCAAAGACAAAATAATCACTTTTCATGAGTATTAAGAGGCCTTTTTTTAGGTCTGTCACCGAGAGTTTACTTTTGGATTTGTACTCATTGATGGATTACTTGATGAATCAATCTGATTTTACAAAGAATCTAGTCGATAACTGTAGCAACACACTTGCCAAGTTATTGGCACAAAACATTTTTTGTTAAAAAGTTATGCTATTTTATTCATGATGGAGTCGCATTTTTGTCAGCTTTTGTTGTTTCAATTTCATCCCCATCTCGCAACAATGCGTCGTGTTCATCCAAGCGTAAAAACATACCACACAAAAATGGTACCATAAGATGCGGGGGAGTTACTCTTTCAGAATATGTATAATTAATACACTGTTATTCAGAAAGGTTGGATATTTTTTTTTATTTTTATCTCCACCAACATCTTATTGCTCCGGCTTTAATATCTTGAAATTGTTTGTCCCCGCTTTTACTTTCCGGTACCCTGACTATATCTTGGACGTTCCCCCAACCAGTCCGTGGAAACGTAAAATTAGAAAAGTTTGTCAGCCCCGACAATGCCAATTTTCGCAATTTTTTGTCATTTTTGGGCACCTTTCTGTTTACCCGGCTGACCAAAGCCCCCTCAATCCTACCCCAGCGAAATGCGTCTGAAGTGTAGGGTTGTTGTTGTTCTTCACGCTAAATTAAGTTTTTAGTTCAAAGAATTTCGTCTCTGGTCTAGGGGAAGGGTCACAGTTTATTTCGATAGGGGTTCAAAATTGTTTTTATTCATTTTTACAACATGGAAATTTCTATCAACCCAAAAATGTACTGTAGAATCTCAGCCAAACATAAATCATAATGAAAATTAGACTATACTTGCCATTTACATCCTTGTCACTAAGACTGAAACAAAATTTTGAGAAAAATTATAATAATCACGTGTTTATAGTCGTTTTTTTTTTTATTATTATTATTATTTCCTTTGCTTTTACTATAAAGGTAGGATAAAATTTTTCAATTTTCACCAATCTCACTTTATATTTCAACTCCTCCCCTAGACAAGAAACCAAAGACTGTAACCTTAAAACTTGATTTAATGTAAAGAACAATTTTAACCCTACGCTTCAGACGTGTTTCGCAGGGGTAGGATAAAGGGGGCCTTGGTCAGCCGGGCAAACGGAAAGGGGCCCCCAAAATGACAAAAATTGCAAAAATGAGCATTTTGGGGGCTGACAAACTTTTTTTTATTTTTCATTCCCCGGGAAAAGGAGGGGGAACGTCCAAAATATAGCCAGGGTCCCGAAAAGTGAAAGCAAGGACAAATAATTTCAATAAATTAAAGCCGGAGCAAAAAGATGTTGCTGGAGCAGGAAAAAAATATCCAACCTTTCTGACCAACAGTATAATTTTGGGTTTATAAATTGGTTTTCTTTTTATTGACATTTTTCTAGGTGTAAAGTGTAATGGAGCTCTGGTGTAGGTGTATTGGGTGTAGTACTACAGATTCGATTGAGGAATTGAGCGGCTCGAATTTTTTTACGGTCTCGATGCGTATTACACGTGAAAACGGATATTTTTTTTTTTCCATATCAATTCTACTCCACGTGAAATGTAAATCTAACGTATGACATTAAATCTTAACATAAAGACGCGTCCATTATTTGAGGAGGGGAAACGCAACATTACATTCATGAGTTTAGTGGAAATGCACGCAGCTGAAAAACAAAACCCGCGCTAACGGCGGGAAGCGACCGATTGACAACTGCATGCAATTATTACTTAGCGCACAAAAACTCGCCTAAGAAAACTTCCCTGTCGGTAAAATGGAATTGTCAGTCGATCCGTTCGAGGAAATTAGTCCTGGACATGAAATAAATAATTGAACTTTTATCATAGTTTTCGTAGGTAGATGTTTCAGACCAGATTGGGGAAAAAGACATTTTGGCAAGCCTATAACACCATTGTGCTAAAGTTGTAATCAGAATCTTTATTTCACATAGATTGATGTTCCTAACGATTATTGATATAAATAGTGATCTTGTCACATCTTGCGAAGACGCCGTCCACATTCGATATGCATGTGATATGCGGAAATATTGACCCATCGAGTAAAGATTCGTTTGTGATAATGTTCAAAGTGACAGGACTTTTTTTAACCAATCGAGATGAATGTACCATATTTGGAAAGCTGAGAATTCAAGCTTTTAAAAACTGCTTGATCATTAAGGTGTAATATAATTATGCGTAATCGAGGAAGATGACTATGCAGCGTATGAGCTATTTTGAGAGCAAAATTGGCCATATTGTACAGGAGTTTGATCTTACTAGGATTTCGAATTGACACAAGTGACAGGACTTTTTTTTCCCTTTGCAATAAGTTATTCCTATTTTTGACAAATTCGGACTCTTAGCATACCTATTCAAGTTGATAATTTCTTTGAAAAGATAGTTGCTCGCCATAATCAAGAAAACAAAGTGAAAAAACTGCAAAATACAAAAAGTCTATGGCTTTGCGTAGAGTGATAGCGCCCTCTTCCCCTTAAGTTTACAACTAGAATTGATATGTTCTTCTGTCCTGCGTAATATTTCGTACATTGTTCTACTTTTTTTAATCTTTGATTTTTGGATGAGAGCAAGGTAATTCGAGATGCATCCTTACAATCTTGATTTCCAAGAAAACCTACAATAGGCCTACATGTATATGCCTCCTTTTGAGCATAGTAGCCGCAATTTGTTTAACACGTATAACAACAATTTTCAAAATAGATAATTTTCCCCTTTTATTTACTTGAAAAGAGTGAAAATGTAGATTGTTATCATATTTAGATAAATTTTCTTAATATAACAAAGCATTTTAAACTCTTGAGGACCCCCCCCCCCCAAAAAAAAAAAAAAAAAAAAAAAAAAAGTCAGTGACTGTGCCTCCTTTTGTTATATTTTGTTATATTTTGTTATATTTTGTTTTGTTGTTGTTGTTTTTCTTTTTTTGTTGGGATGCAATCTGAAACTCAGTTGACAGATACCCCCCTCCATTCTTTTGCCCTATCTCTCTCCCTCTGTCTCTCTATTTTCTTTCCCCCCCCCCTGCCCCCCTCTCTCTCCCCCTCTCTCTCTCTTCCTCAATCATAAAATTTCTTACCCGATCCGCTGCCAACTCCAAGCATGTTAATCTCCGTTTCCTTCGGGAAACTCTTTTCCAACTTTTTCAACACCAATCGGGGGAAAATGTCGTCTCCCCATTTGGTCAAGCCTATAAATTTGTTACATTTTTTAGCGTAGACGTGAAATGACTTGGTATAGTAGTCCAAATCTAGTAATATAGACTTTAGCCCAGTTGTTTCCATGTTTGTTGTATCTTGTTTCTGCAGTTTAGCCCTTGTGGAGCTGTTTTCCCACATGGCTTTGCTGATGTTTGCAGCCGATGTTGAATCCGTTGAAACAGTGGTATAGTATAGCAATATTCAATGTTATTTCGTGCAAGGGTTCCGAATATTACATGAGCGTGCAAGTTGAACCTTGATCTATTCAACGACGCGAAAGCGGAGTTGAATACATTAATGTTCAACTTGCACGCTCATGTAATATTCGAACCCTTGCACGAAATAAAACATTGAATATTGCTTTTATACATCACTCGATGTCTACTGGTAGGCCGACTAGACTCCAAAGGTTGGTATCTAATTTAGCTCAGATCTAGCCAAGAATCTTCAAACGTGAAAGTTAACTGTTCGATTTAATCATCACTCACCAGATATCCAATGAATATGCATGTTCCGAAGCCTCGCAGTCAAACACTCGAAGCATTGGTAAAAATCCAAAACGATAAACTTGCAAATTAACACTAAGTTAGACCCCTTTTTTTCTCCCTTTTTCTCCTCCTCTTTTTTTTTTTTTTTTTTTGGGGGGGGGGGGCCGACGGGTTGTTTGTCCGGACAAGACGGCGATTTTAGGAGCTTTGTGAGCAATATCTCATAAATCGATTGAAAGTAATATCAGACAATATAACAGAGCACAAATATTCACAATTTTTGCGCACAGTAATTTATTAACCAATGATAATCATGCGCACAGTAATCATTAATAGAATAGATCAAGGTTTTAACAACCTTGTTATACAATAAAAGCAATATTCAATATTGTAACTCGCTGAAGAACAATATTGGATTCGTCTCCGACTCATCCAATATTGTTCTTCAGCTCGTACAATATTTCTACGCATCTCACTCAAGGCCATCCAATATTCCCTAAATATTTCTACTATTTACTGCACAAATTTTAAGAAAATCCAGAGCAAAAGATGCTGTTTTTATCTGCTTAAGTGTCCGGACAACGGACCCCCCCCCCCATCCTACTAACAGCTGAACATATAATCATGTTCCGTGTAGAATCTATAATTATGTGAAATTTAACTGCACTGAACTGCACTGCGTCACCCTACGCCCACAAAATTGGTTTAGTACGCAGTGTATGCAGCGCATTCGCGCATGTGTATGTGTATGTAATTAATTTCAGTGTGTAGATCTACGTGTCATGGATCTATTGCACGGCGTTGAATAGATTCATGGATATTGCACGGCCTACGTCATCACTGTTCAATAGCTCATTCCGCTGAATGTCATGTGACCCACATTCATCCAATCAGCTGTCAACAATCTTTGTGTGTGTTGTATAAAATGCACTGATACAGATTTTGGAATGGCAAGTTGTAGCTCGGGGTATCCGAGCCTATTATGATATTTGGTGGTTCTTTTATGAGTACGATGAGGCTGGTAATGATGAGGTCTTCACAAAGATGTTGACGATTTAATACGACATCAAAGATACTACAAGGGGAAGATGAGACAGTTCGGCGATTTGGTGTAGCGCTCCAAAATTCCTCATGGGGAAGGGCGCCCACTAGCGTTTGGCATTAAAACGCGTTGGAGATAGTGTATAGGGGAAATTCTGGAAATGAAGCATAAAACTTTGTGTTGTCAGGAGATAAAGGAATCGGCGCAGCAGAAGTGGTGTAACTCCAAGATTGCTGTAGTTTATATTGGGGGGGGGGGGGGGAGTTCAATTAAAAAAAAAAAAACATCTTTGGCTAAACAGACTCAGTGGCGGATCCAGGAATTCAAGATAGGGGCGCCAGGCCCGATGGAGGGGGGGGGGGCGCCGACACCAAATTTTCTGTAATTTAACATGTACAGCTAACGAGCGTTTTCTAAAGTATAGGACTATAGTCGCTTGAGCCCTGCCCGATCCGCCACTGCAGACCTGTCTCTAGCCCCCCCCCTTTTTTTAGGGGGGGGGGCAGTGGCAAATTACGTGGGGCCAAAATAGACATTTCAGATTTTGGCACACCCAAATAAATTCCTATATACGTCATGCCAGACGAGCAAAATGGTACATCATTTTTTTTTTTTATCAATTTGGCTAGCGAAAAAAGGGGTGTGGGGGCAAGGGAAGTTGGAGGGGGGGGGGGCAGGCATTATTTTGGGGGCCATCGATCATCAACCGAAGGGTTAGGGTAGGACATTAGTGGGGCTGGTCATCAAACCATGAATAAAAAAACAAACAAACAAAACAAACAAAAAACAATACCGAGGGGGAGCCGCTCGACCCCCCCCCCCTTCTCGCTCGGCCAACGTGACGTGGGGAAAAAAATGATGTAGCTGTTTGCGCGTTTTGCGTGACGTAGGGAAAATATGTTGGGTGTGCAATCTTAAAATTTCTATTTAAACTCCCCCCCCCTCCACCCATGTAATTCACCACTGCACCCCCCCCCCCCAAGGACCTTTTTTTTTTTTTTTTTTTTTTTTTTTTTTTTTTTTTTTTACAGGTATGCAGTGGCCGGATTCAGAGCAGGGTGGCAAGGGACGTAGGCATATAGTCTGATACTTTGAAATCTGCTCATTGGCTGTATACATGTTAAAAAAAAAAAAATGGGCGTGCATGCCCCCCCCCCCCCCAATAGGGCCTGGCGCCTCTAACCCGGAAATCTTGGATCCGCCTCTGAGTCTGTTTAGGCAAAGAGGTTGAAAACAAAATATTTAACACCCCCACACCCTAATATAAACAGCAATCTTGGACCCTCATATTTTGATATAATACATTTGGGGGTCTTAAACTATAAAAAAGAAAAAATGATTTTTCGCCAAAAAATGGTAATGAAATTATCCCTTTGAAAATTCTGAGAAATTGGGAGTTACACCACTTCTGCTACACCGATTCCTTTATCCTCCTGACCCCACAAAGTTCTATATATCCCCTTTTATGCTTCATTTCCAGAATTTCCCCTAGGCTATTACCTCGTACACTAAATCTATGAAGTTTTAATGCCAAACGCTAGTGGGCGCCCTTCCCCATGATGAATTACTAGTAAGAGCGTTACATTGCGCGGTATAGGAGTGTCCAATCTTCCCCTTGTAGTATCTTTGTACGACATGTTTATTCCGAACCTGAAGGCGCCCTCACACTACGGCGTGTTGAGCTAACGTTTGACCAGCGTTCTTGGAATTTGGTGTGTACGTTCGAAAACGTTGCTACTCGTTAACCATACGCAATTAATCGTTGTCTGAACGCCAATGTACGCTGAGATAAATTCATAATTTATTACACGTTCACAGTTTTTAGCGTTTTCTAGCGCGTAACAACGCACTTATCAATAGGTTCTGTATGCGCTGGGCATTAGCAGTGTGAACGTTATGCGCGTTGGATGTTCGTTCCCTTGTCGTTCTCTAGTCGTTCCCTCGTCGTTCTCTGTTCGTCCAAACGCGTCTAATCTATCTCGGCAAGTTTTTTTTTTAATTATGGTTTATTACTATTCTTTTCATTTTTTAATCAATATCTTTGAATGCATCGATTTTTTCCTCCTCGATTTAAAAAAAAAATTAATAATAATAATATAAAATCTTCCTATTATGTCGGAGAAAATATTATGGGATAATCAATTGACAGGTAATTCAATATAACTGTGGTCTCTTAATCTTTATTTCATTTGGGAATTAGCTATATTATATGATGTTATATTATCAATAATACTTGAATGCTGCGAGCGCCTTTCAGAGTCGCCTCACTATAAGCCTGGTAATAGTTAGTTAACATTAACAACTCTTATAAACACCGAGTAGGATACATGTATAAAGTGATACATAAATGTAACTATTATTAGTAATACTCTATCATGCCATGAAGTATGTTTAGAAAGATTTTCGTCAAGTGGTATTTATGTAATTCAAGAAACAAACCTTAATATTTTGGTTAAGAAAAAAAATTATTATGATGTATCTAGGAATAGGTATAAACCAAAAGCCTTGGACCACGGAAGAATAAGGGAAACGGAAGAGAAACTCAGATATGGAGAACTGGGAAGACAAAAAGGAAAGAGAGGTAAAAAGAGAATGAAAAAGAAAAACAGCAACAAGAAACAAACAGGACAGAGAGAGAGAGAAGAAAAAAGGGGGAAGAGAGGAGAAAGAAAGAACGAATGAATATAAGATAATGGGAGAGAGACTGGAAGATGAAAATAGGAAAAAGATACAAAAAAGAACATAATTGAGAAATTGAGATCTGAAACTCAAAAGAGTTTTATGATGATAGACACAAAGTCGTTTGCAAACATAACATTGTGCAATACATTTTTTCCCCTTTTTTTTGGGGGGGGGGAGGGATGGGAGGTTGTGGGGAAGCTAAATCTCAAATTTATGGGCACAAAATTGTTTATTCATTGATAGTATTCATTGTACACTGAAAACCTAAACGGGTTGACCGACTAGCTTTAAAGCTAGTCGTAGTGATACCCAGACTGACTAGCTTTAAAGCTAGTCGGTCACGACGGACTAGCTTTCCTTCATCAACACAACCCGGTTATTACGGACTAGCTTTAAAGCTCGTCCGTCTCTACAGACTAGCTTGAAAGCTAGTCCGTCAAGTTAGTCAGTCAAGACGGACTAGTTTTAATGCTAATCGGTCACGACCGGATGGACTAGCTTTCCAGAAAGCTAGTCGGTCATGACAGACTAGCTTTAAAGCTAGTCGGTCACGACAGACTAATTTTAAAGCTAGTCCGTCGTGACCGACTAGTTTGACGGACTAGCATGAAAGCTAGTCGTAGTGATGCCTCTACTGACGAGCTTTTGAGCAGGACTAGCTTTACAGCTAGTCGGTCATGGTATAAAAGCTAGTCCATCTCGCTTTTCTGCCGCGATGTTCTTGCTTCTGTCTTGACCGACTAGCATGACGGCTAGCTTAATATGGCTTCACCAGCTTGTCAGAGACGTTAAATCTGAAATATTAGAAGACATTTGAAAGATAACGATTAAAAAACATGTATTTTGTCACAAGAATTCGAGCAAAAAAAAAAAAAAAAAAAAAT
>CALNVZ010001491.1:58796-108790 GCA_940671915.1 Paracentrotus lividus
AATATGATCGAATAAATCAGAAGACGATAATTACAAGAGCAACTTCATACATCTATGCATATCATCATATGGCCAGGCCGCGAAAGTAGATGTCGCCGCCAATGACTGATGTGCCAGCAGATCAGATACTCATCTTTGGGGAGTAGGCAGCCAGAAGTCCGCTTGCATGATGTAGCGCTAGAGCGGATGACGTACCCGTAATCCATCTTCGGCAGAGGCCATTCGGTCAAATAATGCGCCAAATGACATAATCGGCGCGCTCAATCCAAACAATTCATTCCTTTCATATACAAGTAGTAATCTAAACGAAAAAGTGGCCCCTATATTTATTATTAGAATTAAAATTGATTATAAGTAATGTGATAGTTATTATCGTTGTAAAATCACAAATATAAATTGATTTAGCAAGACATAATTTTCGCGTTGGTGAAACAGTAACTTTAAAAAATAACGCTATCGTGAACTGAAACATAAAGAAATTAAAAAATAAGTACTCACACAATCATGTCACACACGAAGGAGATCACCATTATAATCTAAGCTTTACGGGTAGCGAGACTGCGTCTGTACAGTTTGCTCATTAAATGGAATTTATCATACAGATAAATGCAACAATAGTAATGTCCTTTCGCGCAATGCGCATGTTCAATCATTACACCTTCTATTCACTGCTGTTGCTAAGACGGGCATATCATCAGCATTTAAAGAATAGACGTCTTGGTTCTATAGTAACGAAGTATTCAATTAGCCCGTAATTAAGATGACAATAATTTTGAACCTATTTGTGAATGCATACTTGTCTGATTGATGTTATGTACCTATAGTAAGCTTTCAGATTGTCAAGCCAATTAAAACAACCTTTGTTTGATAAAGTCCGATTGTACTCCTATCCACTTCTATCCACTGCTGTTGCTAAGGCCGGGCATTCACCAGTAATCTGTAAGAATAACCGGGTTCTTGGGTTCTCTAGTAACAGGGTATTCAATTAAAATTGTAATTGAAGATTGAAAATTGTCAAGCAAAACAACCTTTGTTGTTTGAGCAGGAGATTCCTGGTTTGAGAATGTATCCACTTGATTATGCTCGGAAACAGAATAATAGAGAAGGTGCATTGAAACGACATTGCATCTATGTGTATCAAAGCTAGCCGGTCTTCTAAAGGTAAACTCAGTTCACCTACCTATTTTATAAGACGACAGACGAGCATCAAGCTACGGACAGCTAAAGCTCGTCCGTTAAGTTGAGAGATAGAATTCAGTTGTATGTTACGCTTCTGACGGACTAACATTACGGACTATCTTAAAACTAGTCCGTCTTGACCGACTAGCTTTAAAGCTAGTCTGTCCATTGACGACGAGTTAGTTTTCAGTGGATTGGCATGTAAAGTGTTGAACAGTCAATGCTTCTTAAACGGCATAACATTTTGTTTTCCTTTTTGTTCTGTTTTCCAATGACCTGAGGTCTATTTTGGAGCACTAATTTATTTCAAATAAATTAGGTGAAAAAACAGCTTGCGCTTCTTTAAATCAAGATGAACTAAATAATACGGGCTTGTTTCATAGAATAAACTAAACTTTTTAAATTTCTCAACCCTAATCAAAACGAAGGGGTTTGGCCAAATCCCTACCATACTCTTTTACACTACATCTACACTCAATACAATATTAGGGTGTTTAAGATGGTATTGTTTTTCTTGAGATAGAAAACATTGCATTTTTAACTACACTGTTGGTCAAAAGGTTGGATTTTTTTTATTGATCCAGCCACATAATAATTTTTATGTTTATTTTTTATTATAATTTTTTTTTTTATAATTGGATTTTTCCTAAACCATGTATTGTATTAAAGTCATGTAACAAAGTTTAAAAAAATAAGCTGGAGCAAAATGATGTGGCTAGAGAAAAAATTAACAAATAAAGATAATAATAATAAAAATAAATATAAATAAAAAATAAAAATATATACAAAAAATAATAATATCCAAGCTTAATGAACAACAGTGTAAATTCTGCTGGGTCTATCAAACTTCGTATTTATTAGGTAATCAAATGCCGCAAAATCTAAAATAAAATATAGAATCAAATTTTCACATTATAAAGTAGTTGATACGTTATATTTCAAGAGAAATTTATATTCAAACCGAATAGTACTTACACTGAAAACCAACCTCGCCGTCAATGGACAGGACTAACTTAAAGCTAGTCGGTCAAGACGACTATTAAAGATAGTCCCAAGCTTTATCCCAAACGGACAACACAACTGAATCTACACAACTTGACGGGACAGAGCTTAAGCTCGTCCGTAAACTGATCTCGCTGTCGCTGACGACTAAGTCAATAAAATAGGTAGGTAACTGAGTTACCATTATGATATGACCCGACTAGCTTTGAATACACATAGATGCATATGTGTTTCAATGTCATCCATCTCATAGTTTCGTTCCGATCATAATCAGTGGATAACATTCAACAGAACTCGCTGCAACAACAAAGTTTTTGGCTGAGACAATTCAATCTTCATTACAATACAATGAATACCTACAGAGAACCCAAGAACCCGGAAACAGAACGGATCCCCACAACAGCATAAAAAACTAGGAAACAACACATATAACAAATAAGGACACCGAACTACTAATACACTAACACCAATCACCACGAGAATGTATCCACTTGATTATGCTCGGAAACAGAATAAATAGAGAAGGTGCATTGAAACGACATTGCATCTATGTGTATCAAAAGCTAGCCGGTCATTCTAATAGGTAAACTCAGTTCACCTACCTATTTTATTAAGACGACAGACGAGCATCAAGCTTAACGGACGAGCTTTAAAGCTCGTCCGTTAAGTTGAGAGATAGAGATTCAGTTGTATGTTAGTCCGTCTTGACGGACTAACATTACGGACTATCTTTAAAACTAGTCCGTCTTGACCGACTAGCTTTAAAGCTAGTCTGTCCATTGACGGACGAGGTTAGGTTTTCAGTGTATTGGCATGTTAAAGTGTTGAACAGTCAATGCATTCTTATAACTGCATAAACATTTTGTTTTCCTTTTTGTTCTGTTTTTCCCTATATGATCCTGAGGTCTTATTTTGGAGCACTTAATTTATTTCAAATAAATTGATGGGTGAAAAAAATCAGCTTGCGCTTTCTTTAAATCAAGATGAACTAAATAAATGGACGGGCTTGTTTCATATTAGATAAAATATACTTTTTTTAAATTTCTCAACCCTAATCAAAACGAAGGGGTTTGGCCAAATGTCCCCTACCATACTCTTTTACACTACATCTACACTCAATACAATATTAGGGTGTGTTAAGATGGTATTGTTTTCTTGAGATAGAAAACATTGCATTTTTAACTACACTGTTGGTCAAAAAGGTTGGATTTTTTTTATTGATCCAGCCACATAAATAATTTTTATGTTTATTTTTTTTATTATAATTTTTTTTTTTATATTGGATTTTTCCTAAACCATGTATTGTATTAAATCATTTAACAAAGTTTTAAAAAAATAAGCTGGAGCAAAATGATGTGGCTAGAGAAAAAAATTAACAAATAAATGATAATAATGATAATAATAAAATAAATAAATAAAAAATAATAATATAATAACAAAATAATAATAATATCCAAGCTTAATGAACAACAGTGTAAATTCTGCTGGTGTTCTATCAAACTTCGTATTTTAAGGTAATAAATTGCTCCAAAATGCTAAATAAAATATAGAAATACCAAATTTTTGTTCACATTTAAAAGGTTTTAGATACGTTTATATTTCAAGTAGAAAATGTTTATATTTCATTATACCGAATAGTTACTTTACACTGAAAACCTAACCTCGTCCGTCAATGGACGGACTAGCTTTAAAGCTAGTCGGTCAAGACGGACTAGTTTTAAAGATAGTCCGTAATGTTAGTCCGTCAAGACGGACTAACATACAACTGAATCTCTATCTCTCAACTTGACGGACGAGCTTTAAAGCTCGTCCGTTAAGCTTGATGCTCGTCTGTCGTCTTGACGGACTAAGTCAATAAAATAGGTAGGTGAACTGAGTTTACCTATTAGAATGACCGACTAGCTTTTGATACACATAGATGCAATGTCGTTTCAATGCACCTTCTCTATTTATTCTGTTTCCGAGCATAATCAAGTGGATACATTCTCAAACCAGGAACTTTCTGCTCAAACAACAAAGGTTGTTTTGGCTTGACAATTTTCAATCTTCAATTACAATTTTAATTGAATACCCTGTTACTAGAGAACCCAAGAACCCGGTCTATTCTTACAGATTACTGGTGAATGCCCGGCTTAGCAACAGCAGTGGATAGAAAGTGGATAGGAGTACAATCGACATTATTAAACAAAGGTTGTTTTAATTGGCTTGACAATCTGAAAGCTTACTATAGGTACATAACATCAATCACGACAAGTATGCAATTCACAAATAGGTTCAAAATATTGTCCATTCATTAGGCCTAATTACGGGCTAATTGAATACTTCGTTACTATAGAACCCAAGAACCGTCTATTATTACAGATTGCTGATGAATGCCCGTCTTAGCAACAGCAGTGAATAGAAGGTGGACAATCGATTGAATAACATGCGCATTGCGAAAAGGACATTACTATTAGTTGCATTATCTGTATGTAATTTCCATTTAATGAGCAAACTGTACAGACGCAGTCTCGCTACCCCGTAAAGCTTAAGATTTATAATGGTGATCTCCTTCGTGTGTGACATGATTGTGTGAGTACTATTTTTTAATTCCTTATGTTTCAGTTCACAGATAGCGTTATTTTTTCACATAGATTAATGCTATACTCACCAACGCGAAAAATTATGTCTTGCTAAATCAATTTATAAATTTTGTGAATTTTACAACGATAATAACAATCACATTAACTTATAAAATCAAATTTTAATTCTATTAATAAATATAGGCGCCACTTTTCTTTTAGATTACTACTTGTATATGAAAGAAATGAATTTTGGATTAGAGGCATGACTTTGGGATTTCTGAAGTGGCTCTGAAGAAGGATAAGCGTACGCATGCAGAAAATGCAAAAGCAGGTAGGCCTACAACAAAAAGTAATGATGATGCAAGCCATTGGCGGCGACCACTAGGCCCCTGCCCCAATTATTTGATAATTGCCATAATGATGTTAACTGAACGTGCCTCCTGTATTTATTCCCGTCTTCTGACTTATATCATCATAATAATTTTATTTATTTATTTTTTTTTTTGCTCGAATTCTTGTGACAAAATACATGTTTTTTAATCGTTATCTTTCAAATGTCTTCTAATATTTCAGATTTGACGTCTCTGACAAGCTGGTGAAGCCATATTAAGCTAGCCGTCATGCTAGTCGGTCAAGACAGAAGCAAGAACATCGCGGCAGAAAAGCGAGATGGACTAGCTTTTACACCATGACCGACTAGCTGTAAAGCTAGTCCTGCTCAAAAGCTCGTCAGTAGAGGCATCACTACGACTAGCTTTCATGCTAGTCCGTCAAACTAGTCGGTCACGACGGACTATATTTTTAAAATTAGTCTGTCGTGACCGACTAGCTTTAAAGCTAGTCTGTCATGACCGACTAGCTTTAAAGCTAGTCTGTCATGACCGACTAGCTTTCTGGAAAGCTAGTCCATCGTGACCGATTAGCATTAAAACTAGTCCGTCTTGACTGACTAACTTGACGGACTAGCTTTCAAGCTAGTCCGTAGAGACGGACGAGCTTTCAAGCTAGTCCGTAATAACCGGGTTGTGTTGAAGGAAAGCTAGTCCGTCGAGACCGACTAGCTTTAAAGCTAGTCAGTCTGGGCATCACTACGACTAGCTTTAAAGCTAGTCGGTCTACCCGTTTAGGTTTTCAGTGTACATGTAAAAATAGGACTTAAACAGGGAGGGCAAACTAATGAGCACAAAACAAAATGAGCTTTAATCATTTTATTCGATAACACAAAGCGCCCCCATTTGGTGACATAAGGATATTTAGGTAAAAAACATACGCCCTCATTTGGTGACATGAGGAAATTGAGTTAAAAAAAAACCATACAAACAAAAGTTCTGCGTTGGTTGGACGCACTTCGAACGTTGAAGGAACTTCACCCAAAGCGCTAAACGATCAAGTAGCGAATGCCCAGCGCTTTCAAAGCGTCTTCAAAGCTGTTACACGCAAAAAATTTTGAACATGTTCAAAATCAAAAATCGACCTCAACGTTCCTTTGCGTTTTCTTAGCGTATACCAACGAAAAGCAAACACTTTCCTACGTTTGCCAAGCGATTTTCGAACGACAGTCCGCGCTCATGAACTTACGCGAAAGTGCAATTAACATTCTACGAACTTCGGGCAGTCGTTACTCAATACGCACATGTTTGGCGTTTCCTAACGTTCTTTAACACGTCTAAACACGCTAGACATAAGTTGGGCATCGCTGTTCAGTCGTTGCTAACGCTTGGCAATCGTTAGGTGGACGCTAAGCACGCGCAGTCATCGTTACCCTGACGCTATTTATTCGCTTCTCAGTTGTTTAGAGCTCATTAAAAATTCCATTTTGGGCAGGGAAAATGGAACGTTCTTGAGCGTATTTTGGACATAGTCAAATTTCGAGTGAAAATCGTGAACGCTAGACACACGTTACCTCAACACGCTCTAGTGTGAGGGCACCATTAAGTTATATACTATTTACATATGATTATGGTATTCACTAGTGGTATAATAGTATAGCGAATAGTATATCGCAACAGAGCCGACATTATATTACTTTATTGTCTAGTTGAAAATATTCTGGATATATGTTCAGTTCAGTTCAGTTCAAGTGGTTTTTATTTCTCATGTCATATCAACAGTTTACAAATCAATAGAATTGATACATAATAATGAATGAATAAATAAATACGAAACAATCTGGCAAAGAACAAAATATTCATATACATAATATATAACATGATTCTAAATAATTTTACATTACATGAGAAATGAGGAACCCAAAAAACATAGCTCGTAAATAAGGTCCCTCTGGGTTTAGATATAAAACAATTATTTTTGTTTGTTCAAGATAATTCAATATTTCTGAAATATGAGGTATTGCCTTGTTAAATAAAAAAAAATGATAATCAAGAGAAAACTCAAGAAAAAGAAACACGACAACAACAAAATAAAAGTAAAAATAAAAAAAAAATACTATGAGTATAAGGAGAAGACAAGAGGTATAGAAGTAAAGAGTGTTTCCACGTGTCAGACGATTTGAATGAAATACCTGTAGCAGTTTTAAGAGAAGTGTGGCTCACTTGATTAATAGGAAAAAGAATATAATCATAATGGGGGGAATAGTACGGAGTACGATTACAGAATTATTTGTTTTAAACGTTTTTTGAAGGGGGATAGCCTGGGTATCAATGTGAGAGATTGATCTATTTCGTTCCAATACTTGGGTCCTGTGAAAACTACAGTTTTTTGAGCGATGGATGTCCGTAAGAGTGGGGGGTGATACTGATTAGACTGTCTTGTGGGATACGAGTGTACTTCGGAATTCCTGGTAAAGACAGAAATGAGAGGGGAGGGCAGTGCTTTTTGTGATAACTGAAACATAAAGATTCCTAAATGCCAATTGTATAGAGGTCATCGATTTTTAGTATATTGTTATTGAGAAATAAACTATTGGTATGAGAAAGAAAGTGGACATTGTGTATTATTCGTATGATTCGTTTTTGTAAAATAAGTATTCTATTATTGAGAATCTTGGAGGAGTTGCCCCACGCTAAGATTCCATATGTCAGATAGGGATATATAAGCGTCATATAAAGCGACAATAAAATCCGGAAAGGAAACATATGCTTTAACCTGTTGATCACACCAATATTTCTTGATATCAATCTACATATAATTATAGTCAATATGAAATTTCCATGATAGTCTATCACAATAAAAATTCCAGGAAACTTAGTAAAATGAACTTTTTGAAGAACTTTACCATCAATTTGTATAGGGCCCGGAAGAGAATTAATAGAATTATTAAAAATCATGTAATGCGTTTAGTCGATGTTAAGTGACAGTTTATTAGCTCTTATCCAGTCTTGTACATTAAATAATTCCGAATTGATTCTGTCAAGGAGAATTTGAGGATCACGTTCAGAAAAGAAAATATTAGAGTCATCGGCAAAAAGTATAAATGATAAGATATCAGAAGAATTTTTGAAATCATTAAGGTACAAAATAAAAAGGAGCGGACCTAAAAGAGAGCCTTGCGGTACGCCACATCTAATAGTATTTGTTGACGATATGTATTGTGAGATGTCGAATCGTTACGATTGACAATGGTTAATTCCTCGCCAGTTCAGTTGAGGGGAGAGGGCAATTAATGAGGGGATTCAGTTACAAAAAAAAGTTATTTTGGAAACTGAATGTAGTTGCTTCCCCTCTATGCCACCGCCCTCTTTGAACATTTGATGTTTGACTTCATTATTGAAGTAAAATATTTAGGTTATTTTCCTGTAGGTGATCTCATCATAGTTCCATATCTCGAGTGATTCTTTAGATATCTTAAAAAAGAAGGCAATGCCGAGACATTTGTGACTAAATTTTATGACCTGGAATTTTGTGACTTGAATTCTATAACCCCTGACATTATGACTATCATCAAATTGAAGTTCAATAGATCAGTTGGTTCTCACAATATTCCAAAATAGGCCTACCTGAATTTTTAAAAGTTTACGTTGGTGACTTTTGAGCTTTGGTCCACATTTTTCCAAATCTGATCACATAATTTTCCTATGGTCATACATAATAACATTTAAGCTTGAAGTTCATTTATCAAGCAGTACTTGAGATAACGTGATAACAAGACCAATACTTGTAATTTCACAAGTCGACCTCTGTAATCTTTGATCTACATTCTCAAAAATCTAATCAAATTGTCTTCTTATTGCAATACATAAACCATCATCGAGTTTGATATTTGTATAACCAGTGGTTCTTTAGATAAAATGATAAGTTGATCTCTAATTAGACCCTTGACATTTTAACACTTTCAAAGAAAATCTATTCAGATCTCTTTCTTATCAAGTTCAACGGTTCACAACTCCAGTGGTTCTTGACTGAGAAAACGCAATATTAATACAAATACATGGAATTTCACAATTTGATACCTTTGACCTTAGACCTACATTCTCAAAAATCTAATTAGATCGTCCTCTTATGGTTATACATTTAATCACCAAATTTCAAGTTCATATCCCAAGCGGGCACGCAAGACAGACAACCCAAGATCATAATACCTCCGGCACCTCCTTTGAAGGCGGAAGCATAGCAATCATGAAAAATTAATTTCGCACAGAAACAGCAGAGCTGGTATGTACGGCTACAGCCCGATAGTCCGCGGGTCCAATAGTCCGCGTGTCCGTTAGTCCGCGGGTCCGATAGTCCGCAGGGGGGGGGGGGTAATGTTTGTTACTCTGAAGGTTCTTTATTCCGAAAATAGAAAAGGTTCGTTAGTCCGAAAATAGAAAAGGTTCGTTAGTCCGAAATAGAAAAGGTTCGTTAGTTCGAAGACAGAAAAGGTTTGTTATTCCGAAAATAGAATGAGGTTCGTTATTCCGAAAATATTTTCGGAACAATGAACCTTTTTGTATTTTCTGAATAACGAACCTTTTCGGAATAATGAACCTTTTTGTATTTTTGGAATAACGAACCTTTTTCTATTTTTGGAATAACGAACCTTCGGATTAACGAACCTTTTGAATTTTGGGAATAACGAACCTTTTCTTTTTCCGGAATAACGAACTTTCGGACTAACGTACCTTTTCTATTTTCGGAATAACAAAAATTCGGACTAACAAACTGTTTAATGTTTGGGCTAATGAACCTTATTCTATTTTCGGAATAATGAACCTTTTTGTATTTTGGGAATAACGAACCTTCTGATTAATGAACCTCATTCTATTTTCGGAATAACAAAAATTCGGACTAACAAACTTTTTTATTTTCGGAATATTGAACCTTTTTGTATTTTGGGAATAATGAACCTTTTTCTATTTTCAGAATAACGAACCTTTACAGTAACAAACTTCAAACCCCCCCCCCCCCCCCCCCCCCCTCCCCCCCCCCCCCCCCCACCCCCCCCCCCCCCCCCCCCCCCCCCCCCCCCCCCCCCCCCCTCCCCCCCCCCCCCCCCCCCCGCGGACTATTGGACCGACTAACGGACCCGTGGACTCATATATCGGACCCGCGGACCATCGGGATGACCCCGTATGTACATATATAATTAAATATATATTAGGCCTACATAAATAGTGTACAAATCAAACAAATAAATAGTGTAGATCTGCACGAGGGATAATTTAGTATTTGGAGTTATATATATAAGTTATATATACAGTCTGTACGTGTCAAATAAAATGGTACAAGTGGAAAACATTTTTTTACAGCATGAAGATTAATCACAGCCTGCTATTGTTCGGTATTTTCATAAAGCAGGAAGATCAGACTTTCACCTGCAATTTTTTTTCATCACATTTGGTGTTGTAATTTTTGAAATATGAATAGTTTTCTACAATCAAGAAAAATCCATTTTTCGCACGCCGGCGTCCCATGCCTTTGTGTATAGGTTTCGCATAATGGCCATGAAGTGCTCAATTTCGATTTGTTCCTCGTTGCACAAAATTTAGCATAACTTTTGTTTTACGAAAGCAAATTATACAGAACAAAGCGCTTCAGCAAGGAAAATCTTTTGGCTTTATTTTGGTACCACCTACACATATTATTTAAAAATATTTCACACCTAAATAATTTTTTTCCGACTGTACCATTTTTTCTTACACAGACTGTATACATGTATATATATATATATATAGATATATATATATATATATATATATATATATATATATATATATAGTAAATAGTGGTACAAAAATACGCGTCATCATTGGATAGATCAGTACCACGTGACCTACCTTCAAAAAGTTATATTGTACATATGTACAATATAACTTTTGGTTTTTGTAGGGTAAAGCCCGTGTTAAATGAATGAGAGTATCGATTCTATCGATTGCCTTGTTGCGCGAGCGCGTATCGTAATAACAGTAAAATGTTGCGCACAACAGTTTATAACTTTTTATATATATTTTATATGCCGAATCTAAAAACAACAAACATGGTCTAATTTTGACCTAGAACTAAGTCTAAGTCAAGTCTACGATCTAGATTCTAAAATAGGCCTAACGTTAGATCTAGACTAGCCTAGAGTCATGAAAGTTAGGTCAGTTCGAGCCTCTGGCTCTGCAGGCCACAATGCATGCTCACCACATGCACAGGCAACACATTTGCATTCTACTTACAACTAACTGCAAAATGCCTTGTTGCGCTAGCGCGTAATGACAGTAAAATGTTGCGCACTATAGCTCATAACAATGGATACGCGGAGCAACAAAATACGTCACAATATCTAATTTGCACCAAAATTTTTGTCAAAGATAAAACTAGATTAGGCAAGGTCAAAGATCTAGGGGTCTATTTACTATAATAAATAGTGAACGCTCCATCTTAGGACCCTAACTCGGTGACCCATTTCAGTTTGGACGTAAGCAATGTCTCAAATTAAAGCTGATGAGTTATTTAAAATTTTAGTGAACAAATCACAAAAATAAACCATATACTTTTGAAATGACTGACCTTTGAACTTCGATTACCTTTTTTAAGGAAAACACTGTATTATATATACATGTACATGTATATATATATATATATATATATATAAACACAACACAAAAAGAAAGTTCCCCCTATTTCAGATATCAATAACTTTTGAAGCAGGAGGAATTAAAAACATCTAATTATATGTCCATGTAGGGAATTTATTTAGCCACAATGGGAGCGAATTTTAGGAAAAATCATCAAGTCATGCTTCAGTGAGCAATGGTTGAATGCAAAAATGTCATTTTTTGAAGTTCGCAACTTGGCAACGAAATGGCAACTTTGATTCAATGATAACGGACCCATTTTCAGATTTTAAACATTTTACACGTCAGAATGTATGCAAAACGTGCTTCCCAATGTACGAAAACGAAATTTGCGTCAAATTTTACGGTTGAGTGAGCATGCAGCAAAAATTGCCTAAACTGTGATTTTTTACTTCTTTGCCATGATATAATCGATCAAATATGAGGGAATTCCTGTTTTGGAAGTGTATGCAACCAATATCCACTCATTCACGGTGGAATGAACCCATCAAACAACCCAAAAATAGGCCATTTTTTAATTACGAAAATGCATTGCAGTAATTTTATGCACTAGAAAGCATCTCAATAACATTCTTTGGGTTGTATTTATATTCTTTAGGTACGTGTCAATGATCCTATATGGAATTTATTTACAAATCCATGCTTCAGTGAGCACGTGAGACTGGAAAGCCCCTTTTTTCACGTATGGACTAAAATTCAAATTCTTATTTTGATTGAATATAACAATTCTTTTTGGGGGGTACTTTTGAATTTATTTTCACAAAAATCCCGATGTTTCACGCCTCAGTGGGCACAAGATACAAGAAAAGCATGAAAATGAGAAGAAAGTTTGGGGCTTCGTCATGGTTCAGTGACTTTTCGAATACGTAATTTGAATAAAGATCCTGTTAGAGACCAGTTGAAGCTATGTGCAAAGTTTCATAAAATAATTCACAGTCAAATAGACAAAAACTGACAATTAAAATATGCCAAATTTCACTTTTGTTAAACCTCTGTACATAAACTCAATGGAGGAGGAAAACAATACCTAACAATGTGAAATTCGGCCAATTTCATTGATGATTATTGTTAATTCTACTATGAGTTATGTCACGAAACTTGGCACACAGCTTCAACTGATCTCTAACTAACATGATCTTGATACAAATTACGTATTCGAAAAGACGAATCTCTCGAGTTCTAAAAAACAAATTGTACCAAGTTTTATCAGAAGCAACCCGGGCTTTGTGATCATCTATTCTTTGTGCGAGGTCATCCTTTCTTTTTCTGTGACGCACTGCATAGGTTTCTTATTTTTCATTGGCTTGTCTCTAATGTCCATAAAATCCTTCCATGCGAATGAAAATGTATTGTTTTTTTTTTTTCTTTTTTTCTGTGATCTTTTTAGAAATATCTAGTGTTACATGTAATTTTAATTAAACTTTTCTTTAATGTAAAAAAAACACAACAATTCGGTTATAAACAAGAGAGACATGGGTGAAGGCAGAAAGAAGGGGTTATAAATAAGGGGGTGTCTCTTCGTTATTCCTAAGGTTTGGGTTTTTTAATTAAAAAATTCGTTAGTCTGAGCGATTCCCCGAAAATGAAATAGGGGTTGCTTAATGATGTTCATCAATAATAGGTTTATGTTATTTTCGAATGAACCAACCCGATTATAAATGCGGATTTCAGAAAGCTATTTCATTTTCGATTGAACGAACATTCTTTCATTTTGGGATTAGAGAACGCCTTTCCATTTTTGTTTTCGTCCCCATCATTATGCTCTTCCCCTCCAGCCCATCCCACCAACCCTGCCCTCAGCTCTCTCTTTTATAACCCTATTTGTATCTCAGTCCGCCTTCCTTTCTTTGATCTTCATTCGATGGGATATGGTACGCACTCCATCTTTTTACATCTTGCTTTGTAAATGATTCCGATGATAGTAGGATTCATGGACTACCGTTCCCGAGGGAATGCTGTTAGGACTCGTACAACCTGTAAAGAAATAAAGATTAAAAAAAGGTCTATGAATATATTGTGATGAACTGTACGCGAATTATTTTTAAATGCGGTGTTAGAGTCATTGCTTTAGTAATTTGAAGGGAAAAGAAAAAAATCCTGATCACTATTTACTCTGATTAAAGCAAATGCAATTCATCAAGAGTGACATAGGCCCTAATATCTTTTTGCAATATTATTCATTTAGAAAATACGAATAGGGTACATGCCCGTAATACGGGCCAGCTAAGTTCATTTGCCTCATTTGCATAAAATGACAAAATGACACACAGCCAAATCTTTGTTTATATGAATCAGCAACTACTGCTCTAACTACGGTAGAAAAACAATTATCACCCCCCCCCCCCCCTGTCTGCAATATTCAAATCCTGACGTCATCACCGACTGCCCATATTACTTGCATGTGCAGGTAATATGGGCACATGTATTTAATGTATTTTTTAAAACTACAATGACTCTAATTTGTCTGGAATTTGTTAAAAATGTAGAAATTATTAACTTTAAGATATCATTTGAAATTATAAGACCCTTTAGTAAATACTTTGACTAGATATTCATTTTTTGGTATTTTTTATATTATTATTTTTTTGTTAATATCATTTAGATATTATTTCATTATACAAATCAATATACAATAAGTTATTTCTATTAATGATACACTGTAAATATATATTTCAAAAAAAAAAATCTTAGCGAATAGATTGATGCCTCATCCCAATACCAAGTACCAGAATCATTCCCGCCATTTTGGAATGCCCATATTACCTGCACTAATTGTTGCTATGTCAGGCAAGCATTCAATGCCACATTGCACCCCTTCATTACAACAAATTGACCTGTACGCGCTATTATGATCAAAATGAAGATATAAGCTTACTAAACATACAAATAACATACCCCGTCAAACATTTTATTCACCGTCACATTTTGTGTAATATCAAATTTTACATCAGGGTAAAAAAATGCCGTAATTTTTACCAACCTTGTTGGTTTTCAGCAATTTTTTCTGAGAAATTTCGACATCAGATGCTCTCACGACGATAGATTTTTGTAAACAGTTCATATGAACAACATAGTGGCGCTTACACCGGTCACTGGTCACCGGTCAGGACATGATTTGCTTCAGGTAGCCCATATTACCTGCTAGCCTATATTACCTGCATGTACCCTGTACTAAATATGACACAGATATTTTCCATCTCAGGATTGTAAAAGATATATTTTGTAGATTGTGATAAACACATTCTAAACAACGCGGAAAAACAAAACGTTTCACACAACTGTCTGTGCCTCGACATATTTTATTACAGATAATAAATTACTTACCACTGATATCAAAGACGGATTCTAATTCATTTCTCAATATATTCAGGACATTGCTGACACCTTTTGCTCCCTGAAAAGACAAAATAAAAAAATGTTACCAGGATCAGACAACCAATATCATATATACTCACCATAGAAATGTATATGGGCCTACATATATATACCGTAAATGATCATGCCATACATGTATGTCATCAAGTATATATTTACATTATCATGGAAATACCATACATACTACGGTAGTGGTAATACGAAGAAGTAATATTGGTACCTGACATGCTAGTCCCCAAAGTATGGGTCTTCCTACAAAGACAGCTCTTGCACCCCTCCCAAGAGCCTTGAAGACATCTGTTCCTGTCCTGACTCCTCCATCCATGTACACCTCTATCCCTCGACCACGGACGGCTTCTACTACTTCAGCCAATGCATCGATCTTTCAAAATTAAAGGAGATTTTAAAAAAAAATATCAAGCTTTATGTCCATCTTCTTGTTGAAGTATATCTAGATTACACCGATTCCTAAGACTATATAGTCGGGCGGGGTTGTTTCTACATGACACACACGGTTATGTAGACTTCTTTATGCCAAAGGGTGTCACACTCTTGCTTTCTGCATTACTGCTTTGCCCGTTTGCTTATCGTCCCTTATCAATAACGTTGAAGTTAAGTACCGCGTATGTCAAATTACCAAGTGCTCCCAACTTTGTCCGTCGATTTTTTTTTTAGTTAGATTTACTAAAAAAAAACTTGATAAATTGAAGTCAACAACTGATTATCTGCTTCTATATATATGAAGCTGAAGCAGGAGCACCTTAATCTTGTATTTCACCATGCAGGAAAGTCGTAAGGTCGATGATAACCAGCGGTGATGATACTGGTATCCACCGGTAGCCACCATCCCTTACTATCCTTCATAAAGGTTTTAAAGGTTGAAGGCACAGGTGCTCCTGATCCGTAAGTTAACAGTTTAAAAACTGTTTACTTAGGGAGCAGGAGCACCTGTGCCTTCAACCATGAGCCGATACCAGTATCCCATCTTACCCCTGCCAACCATGATAATCTTAAACCATTATCTGATTACGGTTGAACTATAACCGCAGCTGGAACACCATCTGATTGTCTCCCAACGTGAGCTGCTGATACCAGTATCATATCTTACCTCACCGCTCCTAATCTTAAATCATTATGGTTAACCTTACCGGAGTAAGGGCACCATCTGATTGTCTTCAACAATGAGCTGATACCAGTATCACATTTTGCCCACAACAGCCCCACCACTCCTAATCGTAAATCATTAAGATTGAACTTACCGTAGCAGGGGCACCATCTGATTGTCTTCCATCATGAACTGATATTAGTATCCCGTATACTTTACCCCTCCTATTCATAAATGATTCAAGTTGAGCTTACCGGAGCAGGGGCACCATCTGATTGTCTTCCACCGTGAGCCGATACCACTATCCCATCTACCCCTACGTCGGCCGCATCTTTAGCAGATTCAGCTATAATAGAATTGTTTTAAAATTTAGTTGTAAATTTATGTCGATGCAATATCTTTTTTTTTAATGATACCAAGGTCCCAAAGCTTTACCATCCGAGAACAATCAAACAAAAACCCAAAGCCAAAATAATTTATCCGTTGTGGAATAGACCCCGAGTTGCATGTTTTGCAAGGTGCAATTGACACAGAGCTCGGGGTTGTCCTGTTTGCTTGGCACTAGATGTTACCCTATGTACATTTGTATGTACATTTTGTTTCTGCATTTATCGCAGCATACATGTACTTAAAGGACACCAACGGAATTCCAAACTCACCTGACAAGATTCCCTTACATACGATGGGTAGAGAGGTGATAGATTTCACCCATCTCACATCGTTCCACGTGGCTCTGTTGTTAAATTGCATACGGTGACAATAGTTGTAGTAATTTCTATCACCCGATGCTTTAGCTGCTCTTGACGAGGGAATATCTGCCTCAAAATTCGACATGCTGCGGGAATAATGAAAAAAAAAATTGCCTTATTATAATTATGATATCATCATATGTATATATTATTATGACATGATGATTAGAAACTTCAATATCTTTTCACATTCGATGCCTTTACACTGTAAAAATGGTAAACTCTTCTCCTTTTCAAATAAATAATACGTTAAATCTATAATATATCACTAATGATGATTATTTTGTTTGTTTGTTTGTTTGTTGTTTTTTTTTACAAACGTTAATTATTAGCTGATCTGCTGGGAGGTTGGTCAAGCTCTTTGACGCCTATCATTATGCAGTGGCATATGTTAGTTTTCCTGCTAATGCATAAAATAACGTGACAATTCTTTTTTCTTTTTCCCCCTAAGGTTAATGATTATCAAAACATATCTACCAAAAGATGATCGACGGCCCCCACATACCGAAATTTCGAAGATTTTGTTCTGCTATTTTTCAAAAGTGCTGCGCGTAGTTTACTGCTAACTCCAGATCGAGGAGAATCGACTGTGATCACTATAGCTTTGAAGCCCGCCCTCTCGGCTTCACGTACGACGTGCTGTGTCAGGAGGGGATCAACAAAGAGGTAGATTTGAATCCATTTCAGACTACCCGGTGTAGCTGCCGATATGTCAGCGATGGATGGAGTTGAATCCATTGGAGCAATGTAAAGAGCCCCTGCATTTGCAGCTCCTGTAGTTAAATAAAGCATAGGACAAACTTTATAGATTAGGAAATATTAATCGCATGATATATGCCGAAGTAGGCCTATACAGTCATTAAATCGGACAATTAAGTATAAATATCCTTGGAACAAGTCATTCCAAAATTATTCATGGTGAGGGTTTTAATCAGAAATACAGGAAAATATAACAATAAAGGTCATTGATTTTACGATGCACTTAATAGTTTTTGTGGGATCACTTGAAGTGGAAAGATTTGAAGCAGTCATCGATTTTAAGTCTGAAGATTGTTCTTGTTGTTTTGCTGATTGCAACAATTTCTGTATCTTCCATGTCCATCAGCCTGCTCATTATTTTGAGCTATAGTCCAACACATCTACAAAAAAATATCGACAAAACACATTAGTGGGAGGTTGGTTGTCTATTGGGATAACGATCTATTACCTTTTGCTGTTTCAGCTTCAGCTCCGGGATGTGCTGCGGCATGCCAGGACGTTGGTGCAACTCCGATGGGATATGGGATAGGTTCTCCAAGAATAGTGGTTGACAGGGTCCGTTTGGATACATCCTGTAGATTACGGCCTCGTATTCGATATCTTTGAGGAAATAAAAATGGATGATTGACGGTGGAATGTAGATTGTAAATTCCTTCGTATTCAATAAAAAAAAAAAAAAAAAAAAAGGAACAAATTGAATTAAGGAGGTGAACAATCGCAAACCAAATCGACGGGCATTGGAAATAGAGTACACAGTAATTTGACCCCCTGAGAAAAAAAGTAGCCCAATTATGATTATGAGTGATGTGCTACGATCCTCCACTCCCTTACCTCTTGGGGTTCGCAACTTTATACAAGAACCATCGAAAAGCTTTAACCAGAATATAGGTTTCACGACATTTGATTTTTCTCTAAAGAAAGTTGACCTTATTATCAATTATAGAGGGTTAGCCTATGTGGCCACTTAAACATAATGATTATTCACAATTATATGCCCCTATAATTTTTACTTACCTCGAAAATGCGGTAATACTATCCTTTTGACTCCAACCCCGTTCTCGAGCGTAGCTGAAGTAATATTGGAACTCAGGATGTATGAACTTGCCTGCTCTTTTCTCGTAGTCCTCTACATCAAAATACTGCTCCTTATCCTCACAATCCATGCTATATCAGATTTAAAGAAATAAAGCTTTTAAGTAGTAAACTTTATTCAGTCTTATTTAAGCAGTGTACTGGTCTTTCCAGTTTGCCAACTGTCTTGTGATTCCAAGACCAACAAGGGATAATATCATTATAAAACAATTTTCTTCTTTTCTCCAGCGTGAGTCATGACAAACTGACCCCGATCATATTGTATTTTTCCCCAATATGGTACAGACTACTGATTGAAATGACCTAGTTGTTGTAAATTAATTGTTTAAACCGTCGGTGACGAATCGAAACTTATGGTGGATCTAGGAAAGACAGGCTACTTCAGTGTCACCGGCACCGGGACGTATGTGTGTGTGAGGGGGGAGGGGGATCAAACAAACTTTCAGTACTGTTGAACCATTGGGAGGTGGTAGCTAGGTCCATTGTACTACTAATTCCGAGAAAATAATAATTAATTTAATTTGTCTTTCAATCATATCTTGTGATCCGAACCAAACAGGCGGTGCAACATTTCCGAACAACAACCCCAATCATTAAAGGGCTGGAAATTGTTATTCCCTCGAACCCCTTTCCCTCCTTCCTCTTCCGCTCGAGTCGGACACTGTTCTCTTCAGAATTTAGTAAATACTTTACTGGCAATTGTAGAGTGGCGCATATTATCTCTGGAATGGATCTACAGACTAGGGATCGTCATCAAAATCTCAACCAACAATCATCTTCAAAAAAGTTAAATTAACAAAAATTTGGAAAGAATAGATCTTACCTAATGTCTATAGTCATCGGCATTTTTTAGATTGTTGCTCTGGGTTTGTCGATACAAAATGTATCATAATTCAATTTGACAGGATATCCCTTTATACGCTATATGAACAGAAAGTGCAGACAAAAGATGCATATTATGACAATGTAATTAGACTAATATTTTATCGTGTTTCTGTTTGGTATAATGAAATTTATCTTGTGCAAATAGTCGTTAGTATACAAGCACATTTTTGGGGTCAAAAGGAATTGTGTGCACTTTGAGCCCGATATTTAATCGCACGAGGCCGTTGCAGGCCCGTAACCAGTGGGGGGGGAGGGGGGGGGGGGCGGGGTTCGGGGGGTTCGAACGAACCCCCCCGCTGGCGAGTAGGGTCCGCCTTGACCTAAAAAAAAAAAAAAAAAAAAAAAAAGAGAGAGAGAGAAAGAAAAGGAAAGGGAGAAGGGCGATCCCCCCATTCATTGCAAAAATGCTCTGCATTGAATAACAAAAGAAATTAAAGCAGCTTGAAATACCATGGTGTCAGTTCCTTAAGGGGAAAATTCTTTCGCTCGCGCTCCGCGCTCGTCTGTGCTATATTAAAACGGTTTCTCCTTCATGGTTATTTTGAAGTCACTCAGAGGAAATTAGTTGTAAAATGCGCTTCTTTCATAAGGGGCTCATGAATGTATACAAAATGCTCACGGGCTATAATGTGCTTAAACAAATTCCCCTATTCTCAGGTTCGTATCAGGCCGTAACAAGGGGTACCCCCGCCCCTGGCAAGCAGGGGTCCGCTTGACCCCCAAAAAGGGAAAGAAAAAAAAAAACACTTTTTTAGAAATGCTGCAGATACGAAACGAAACGGAACGAAGCTTAAAAAAAAACTGTGGTATTAATTTTTTACCGACCATAAAGTTAAGGTTCGGTTGGTCATTTTTTTGCTCTTTTTTCCCTCCTGTTTTTACTCTCTTTTTTTTTTCTTTTTGTTTTTGTTTTGGGGCAGGCCCGCTCGGCCCCCGGATCCATGCTTCAGTACGAATTCGTTTACGACCTAGAATTTAAAATAGTAAAAAACAACAACAACAACAACAAGATATATAGGTCCGTGTAAAGAACCGTTTTCACTAGAGATTTGCTGCCCTAGCATGTTTAAATATTCTAAAGGCGCTATCTTCATTTTAAAGAGAAAATATAATATTCATTTTTGTATTATACACGCTCTTATTTCTTTTTAAAGGGAGCTGATCCTCAGCTCGTGAGAAATTAAAACAAAGACATATAGGGCAAGATGTGTGAAAAACCCATACTTTCATTTTAATATACGGAAAATTTCCGGCTCGCGCTTCGCGCTCGCAACGTTAACCCCTAGATTACGACCCAATCACTGAATCTTGATGCCCAGATATACGAAGTGATTGTGGGCCTTTTTTGTGTTCGCTTCGCGTTATGTTATTATAACGTAAATTTCCGGTTCGCGCTTCGCGCTCCCAAAGTTTACCCCTCGATTACCACCCAACGACCCATTCAATGATTCTTGATGCCCATAATATAAAGTGATTACTTGTTTATTGTTTTTCCGCTCTCTGTCCATGCTCGCATTTTTTTTAAAGGGAGGTGGTCATCAGCTTCTAAAGGAATTAAAACAAAAAATATATAACCAAGAGGCAAAAAGTGTCTAAAATACATTACATTTAGGTCATTATAATTAAGCCAAAATTTTCGGCTCGCGCTTCACGCTCACAAAGTTCTCTTCGGGAATACCATTAATTTATTCCTAACGTCAAAAATTAAAGTGATGCTATATCAATTCATTTTTACTTTAAAGGAGGTTATCGTCACCTTTTCAAAAAAATAATTCTTAAAAAAAAACAAAATAAGAGGAAAATGTGCATAAAACATACAGCCTTAGATCATTATAAAGCAAAATTTTGGCTCGCGCTTCGCGCTCGAATAATTCATTCCTTAAAATAAGGTCCACTTTTTCAGGTTTCGAAACCCCCCCCCCCCGTAAAAATCCTAGTTACGGGCCTGCGTTGCCGAGTTAGTTTTGGGCCGCGGATGGTACCTAATTGACCACATATTATAGGTGACATATCTCCTTGGTGGAACCTAACTTCAAAGAATAAACTAAACAATAAAGCTTTATAACTTTCAAGCAATCAGAATCGTGCACACAAAACCCGACGGTTTGATTTTTGGAGTAGTAGGCTACTTCTCCCCCTCCTTTCCCCTCTATTTTTACACATCGGCAGTTTAATCATGCATAATGTGTATTTTCATTTAATAATAATGTACATCCTTCCAGGTTTTAAGAAAATAATGAAATAGAAATAATTGGGGGGGAAATAGTTTTCCTTTCATCTGCTTATACAACACACAGGGTTTCCCAGACTTAAGCGGGAACCAAAATAATGGTAAGTCGTTTTTTTTTTGTACATGCAAGCAAATAATGATAAAATGCGGAATTTTAAAGTTCATCTTTTTCTTTTCCTTTTTCTTTTGACTCCAAATACATTACAAAGGTTTTACAAGAAGATTTTGAAATTATAAAGTCATCGCACGGGATTATATTTAGCTTTAAGAACGTAAAATAAATGTTTATTATCAACCCTCTCTTTCAAGGCAAGGTTGTTGCATCCGTCCGATGCCCGCTCACTCATTTGGAGCAAACTGTTAATTTTTAAACACTTTATTCCTCTACGTATGGCCTTTTAAAATACATTCATGCCAAATAAAAGAGGGAGGCTGAACTTTAAAATGCTGAGTTTGATATTTCATTCTTTGCTTGTTTTCACCGAGAGAAAAAATGGCTAACCATTCGGGTTCCGCTTAGTTTTTGGACGCGTTTTCTTATTGAAGCTCCAAAAGGTCAGATCCAGCGGCGTAAATCCGTGTCGAGGAGTGGGGGGATGAAGGAAAAAATTCCAACTTGTCGCTATCTTGTTTGACATAAAAGCACTAGTGTACACAAGGAACGTTTTTAATACCCATACGGATTTGAGAAGGAGGGGTGCGAAGAAAATTTTTCTTTGGATGTATGCTTTTACCTTATGACTGCCTTGATTACTGTTCATTTTAATAATGGAAAAAATAATGCAAGCGCGAAGCGCGAGCCGAAAATTTTAAGCTAAAAACTGGAGATAATAAAAATGTGCATTATAGTTCCTACTTACAGTATCAGCGAGCGCGAAGCGCGAGCCGAAAATTTTAAGCTGAAATTTGAAATACTTGTGCATTGTACATCCTTTATAATATATACGAGGGTAAAAAAAAAACAACAACAAAACAAACATATTATAGTAGAGGTTGCGGGACGGGTTTTAAAGTGGGGTCACAATGGAAAAAGGGCGTTTTGTTTCTCTGGAAAGGGGGACACTTTAGATCAGAGGCATAGACCTATAGAGAAATGTATTTGGAAAGGGAGCCGGGTACGAAGAAAATTTCTTTTTGAATGTATGCTTTTTAAGAATCTTAATGGCTGCCTTGTTCAAATCAGAAAAGGAAAGAGTAATGCGAGCACGAACCAAAAATTTTAAGCCCAAAATTGGAGATATTTCCCGGGTGGGGGGGGGGGGGGGGGGGGGGTCACTCAAACAAAAAAGTGCTACCCATGCGTGTCCAAGCACCCTGAAAATGGACCCTAAACGTCTGATTGCATGAAGTCAAATTTGCACCCCTTTCCGACGTCAGACTGAAAATGGACCCTAAACGTCTTATTGCATGAAGTCAAATTTCACCCCTTTTCGACGTCAGACTGGAAAATCATACCCTAAATGGCGTAAAACCCGTGAAATTTTGACCCCAAAACAGCGATTTCCTCTAAAAACACCCCTATTTTTAAGAAAATGGCCATTGAAATTAAAAAACACCCCTATTTTAAGGAAAGCGTCGACGCCGCCGAAGAGCTGAAAACGGACCCTTTTCGACGCTTTCTGGGGACATGCATGAGTAGCACATCATGTGGTGAGTGACCCCCGTTCTTACGCCCCTCTCCGGAGATATTTGTGCATTATAGATCCTATTTAGTATTAGCGAGCGCGAAGCGCGAGCCGAAAATTTTGAGCTCGAAGTTTCAATTATAAATTATGTGCATGATAGAGCCTAGACCCTATTTAGTATCCATTTTGAAGATACATTTTACATACTCTGTTAAATAACAGCGACAGAAAACTAATCCACAATCTTTGCTATGAGAATTTTGTGGGCTGCAGGCCCCAAGCCCTCCACCAACCTAGCCCGCACACAACTAAATTAATGTTTTCGATTGTCGACAACCAGCACCCATTCCTGAGGTTTGTCCCCAGACGAGGGCATTGGATGCAACTTTTTATACTTAGGCTACTGTTTGTTACCTAATGCGAGGTCGCGTCCGAGTGGGAAAATGTTGGGGTTTTGGAGTTAAAAAGAGACATTTTTTAGTATTGAAAGCGCTATTTTAACCAATAACACAATTATCTAGTGTTTTTTTTTTCATTTATTTCTTGTACAGGCCATCCCCCCCTCCTCAAAATCTGGGGGGGGGGGATGCATCCCCCCATCCCCCCCGGGATTTACGCCAGTGGTCAGATCCGTGGTTACAGGCCTAGACCTTTTGATTATAGGCTGTATTCTTTGCCCCAACCAAAGAGACATTGTAATATATAAATATTTTCGGGATGCATGCACCGAATTTCGCTTCATTCAGTAATAAAAAATATATATATAATTATAAGCCTTGTGAGCGCGAATTGCAAAACGACATAATACTATAGAGGTCTTGATACTGAGGTACATGCTACATGCCAGATGTAGGGGCGGGGGTATCAGTAGGCCTATAATTGCACATAATGCTACATGCTCCTGATTGTTCATCTGCCAGAAGTCTATAATAGTCTCTCTATAATTATCTTGCCCCCTTGCCCTCAAATAGAAACTTTTAGAATAATTTTTCTCCTCGCAATTTTACTAAGTAACCTCCCCCCCCAAAAAAAAAAAATAAATAAATAAAATAAAATAATAATAATAATAATAATAATAATTTCGTTAATTTTTCATTATCATTTGTTTCTCTATAATTATCTTGCCCCTCCCCCCACCTCTTCCCCAATTTCCTTTTCTTCTGTTCTGATCTTTTATATTTTTCTTTCCTTACCTTCTCTATGACTTTCTTAATTGTTCTGCAGTTCTTTCTATAATATAATAATTTAAAAATAAAACATATATATAACGCCCCAAACCGAGCCTGGAACCCCCCCCCCCCCCCCCACCCAACCGCCATAGGCTTGGCGCCGCCTATTTATACTAGGGGGAGTAGTGGTCTTTGCGCATCAGTGCTTATATTGATCGGTCGTCACAATTAGGCACCTGCCACAGAGACCAAAATTAGCTTATATTCTAGCCTTTAGCTGTTAATACAATCAATACGAGTGACGGGATCGCGAAGACGTACTGTACGTGCACACACAATCAACCTGTACTGTACCTCTATAAAATCTTGGATTTCGTCCGGTAAATGACAGAATCGAACGTCGTGTGAATGATCATCACTAGGAAAATACTAAGAGGAACATAGTAATAAATTCTTTAGAGTAATAAATTCTTTAGAGAGTCTGAATCAACCTTGTTTTGCTTGCCTCAACTCGACGCTCAAGACGTCAAGTTTATTATTTTGAAAGCCGAGCCAGATCGCCAGGACCAGCTCACTCAGGCCAGAGCGCGACCCGTGGCCAAATTAGGTAAGTTCATGAGTTGGGGCGTTTTGGAATTTTGTTATAAGTCATGACCCGGGCTAACAGTTAGTTCATTTGGCTGAATTTTCACCTGGTCAACAATATAAATAATCAATGCCATGATTGATATTTACCAAGATGATAATCCTACAATGTAAAGTAGATTAGAACCACCAAATACCGGACACTTAAGCATTTTTGGATTCTAAAAAAAATTGCAATCGCCGAATTATATAAAACTCATATGTATTTGGTAGTACAAATGTTCATTAATAATATTATTAAAAACAGAATTGATAAAAAATATGATAAACATTAATTATTTGCTTTCTACTGAGAGCTTGTTATTGTCTAAATATCGGATGCGCTCGTTAAATATCGGATATATTCGGCGATTCGCCGCGATCGATTTTGGCAGTCAAAATCACGCTCTAAACAACATGAAATAATTGCTTGATTGTTGAAACAGCAACTTATTTCTGTCGCGCAAATGCCGTTTTTATAAATTACAAAAAAAAAAAAACATAAAAGAATCGGTAAATAATAATTATTTACTTACCAAAAGAACCTCTTCCGTCTCTAAATATCCGATATGTTTGATGAGCTCAATGCGCCTGCGCCCTAAAAAAGCCAGCGCATGCGCGATGTACAACACGCATTTCCCATTCACTCCGCACCAATGTCCGATATGAAGCACGTGGCTATTTTTAGAAGGGTGTGGAAAATTCCATTGGTAGACCGTGGGCCGGTACCGATTTCACTTTTTTTTTCGATACAGCGAACATGTGACATCTCAGCTGTTTATATCCAGCAAGGATCGTATCTCCCGTTCGGAAATTTTTTTTTGGTCGTCGATCTTTTGGAGTCCAAAATTAACCTGGGTCATAAGGATTTCTGGAAATCACAATTATGGATTTTACCCCTGGATTTTACCCCTGGAAGATATTTTTTTAGCAGCAACCTGACTCTACTGTGTTTGCAGTGCAATAGAAGGTAAGTCCATCTATCATATGCATGCAAGTTACCCTCCCGTGCGGGGCCCATTAGCTGTCTGGGGGGAGTTGAAGACCAATTTGTCCGATATTTAACAACGTCCGATATTTGGTGGTTTTACTCTAGATCTATTTCAAACTTTTAATAATATTTCTAACCATTATTAACTTATGGTGGTGTAACGTTAGATCTAACCATAATTCGCGCAGAACCTTAATTCACGCACGACGGATATCTCAAAAAGTAATCAATATCGTGAAAATCTGATAGCACCATCAGAAAGAGGGACCAAAAATTGCTTAGGATCCAAACTTTCGTCACGATATGTTGTATCGAATTGTGAAATTATTGACCAAACATCGAAAAATTGCATGTCCGTTGCCAATATTCCGAGTTTTTTTACAAGGGTTTGGAAATCATCATTTTCCGAGTTAATATCATAAAATTATGAGATGATATTAATATCATCTTATTCTATGAAATTTTGACTTACATTTACTGTTATTCCCTTTCCTTAGACTGATGGAATTTCTTGATAAATCTTTGTCAAACGCTCGTGCGGGAATTAAGGTCACACTGTTTTGTTGACTTTTTCAGCAGAATGCGCGATCGTTCGATCGACATAGAATTTTGAAATCGCGATATCGTCGAAACCCTTTGACCTAGTTCACTTCTTCGTTTGGCGATTCGGAGTTTAGAGTTTTGCCGTTTATTTGGTAATCATAGTTTTTGTTGATTTTGAGTAAAACATGAAATATTGTTGATTGAATGTGGCAATTTTTATAATTTTTGAAATTTGCGCGAACTATGGTCTCCCCATCATACATAAAGGGTTTACAACAATGTAGATCTAACAGTTAGACATATTGGCCCGAATTCACAAAGGTGGATTCTGCAAAATCCACGGATCCGTGGGTTATGTAAATTTTGTGTAATAATTACGCTTAATTTTAGCGCGTACTGTGAGAAAGGTCCAATATGAATGCGCGACTTTGTCATAACGCGCTAGATTTACGCCAGTTGCTGTGGTTTTGACATAAATGGGCCCACGGCACTGTTTTGAATTAATGAGTCCACTGTTGAGTCAACAGTTTATTTAAATTAATTTGAATAAACAGCAGACTTAACCATAGCGACAAGTGTAAATGTAGTGCTGTGTTACAAAAAAATCGCGCATTCGTATTGGACCTTTCTCACAGTACACGCTAAAATTAAGCGTACATGTAGTTATTACACAAAATTTACATAACCCACGGATCCGTGGATTTTGCAGAATCTACCTTTGTGAATTCGGGCCATTGTCATCTTGACTTCATTGATTCTTTGTTTATTATTGTTATCACTCCAAAATAGATGATAATTAAATGATCATTTATTTTATCCTACTTTTGGAAATGGGAAGTGATGTGAAGAATATGAAAGAAGTAGATCTTGAATGTGATTCCATACTCAAACAAGTTAGGTCTTTCTATTTATTCATCTGTCAAATTTTAATGTGGAACCATTCAATGATCGAAGCAAAATAAATTTTGTGATTGTCATTGTCAGTGTACATTTAAATCTACTTAAATTTTTTTTTTTTTTTTTTTCTAAAAGGTTTACTGTATCTTTTTGTTCCTTGACAATTCAGGTATCAAAGGATCTTAAGAAATACAGCCAGTAAAGAAGAATATACCAAGCAACATGCAGCGTCTAAACGTCACTCTAACGCACTTAATCCAAGGCCACCAGAGAGTAATCCTGGAACTCAAACAGCCAGATGTACAGAAGTCTCATAAGGTGCTCAAAGAACTCTCACAAAAGAGACCAACAGTAGCCGCAGCAGTCAGTAGCACCTCAAGGATTCACGACCACCGCAACGACGTCGCTCAGGGCGTCCAACGTCAGCTTCACACCGGCTGGAAAAATCATTCTTCAGGCGGGTCTCGTTTTGGGGCCGCCTATGAGCCTTGGTCGGATGATATGGCGTGCATCCTGCAAGGGAGTTGCCTTCCTGGCAGCACACGCTACTGCAGAACACTCTCCATGTTCACCAAGATGGAACTGAACGACATCATGCAGGCAACGCAGAGAAACGGTTATTCCGCCGGGAAGCGCCACTACCACACATCCACAGCTACTGCTATGCTCCCAGTGTGGTCCCTAAATTCAAAGAAGGCTACACCACTCACAACAAGCAGCCTTAGCGTGGCCCAGTACTCAGCAGACAATTCACAAGGAAAGGAAGAACCTGAAGGGAGTCAGGCTCAGGTTAGTCAGAGACAAAGACTAAAGATGGCTGTGCGTGATTATGGCTCTACGGTTGTGGCGTTTCATGTCTGCATTTCACTCATGTCGCTTGGAGGCTTTTATTTAGCAGTATCTAGGTGAATAATTCATGCTTTTTTTTTTTTTACCTTTTAATAGTCAAGGGCCCTCTTGCATAAAAAGTTGTCTTTAAACAGTAGTCCCAAAATTAAACTAAATTAAAATTAAACGGAACTTCTCAAAATTGAGGGCAATTTTGTATTCAATCTAGTGCTGTGCAAAAAAATTAAAAATCGAATCATGATCGGATCGGAAATTTGGCAGTGTGATCGGATCAGAATCGGATATCGATCGGAAAGAATAATACATTTATTTTTTTTATAAAAGGAAAAAAAAACAAGAGCTCAATGCATTATGCGCGAAAAGTTCGCACTGGCCAAAAGCAATGGCAAATATGCCTAGGGCCGGCCCTAGCCTGCGTGCGCTGCACGCATGCAGTCCTTTGAATTGAGGCAAACCACAGTGCGATGGTGAGATGTAAACAAAACTCTGACGAAAACACAAAACATTTGAAAATAGTTTCACATAAATAATTTTACCTCGATCGATCAAAAGTAATTGAAAAAGCCCGGCTGGCTCCCTAAGTTTTTCTAGTATTAGCCACGAAAAATGAAATTTCTTACCAGCACTTAAACTCATGCTTTATTCCATCTAAAAATTAAAATTCTGTAGTCAAAATCGTGAAATATGCGCTCAGAATTCCAAGGCACACTTTGCTGACTCAGCGCGAATACAAATTTGCAAGAGAATTAACACAACGATGGAATTGGCATGCATGATAACGTTATACCTCCGCACTCGTATTGAGTGCGCAGTACATGTAGCTTTGTATGTCGGTGCAAGAGATAAGGTACACACTAAGACAAACGCACGTGGTCGGTGCGTGTTTGTGTTGATTTTATGTTTACATGTTCATGTGCGTCTTCAGCGTGCCTGGATGTGACCTACTTTCACGAACTCCAAACTTCAAAGGCGTGTGGGGTTGATTGTTGTTGTGTGAATATTACGATTTGTGGCTAACTGACAGCATGTATATTGGTCAAAGGGACTGAAAAGAATAAAACAAAAAAAAAAAGTTTGACTAGAATGTCGACGGGGCGCGGCATGCAGCAGGCTACGAGCGGGTTGTGTGGCACTGCATGGCCGGCGCGATAAATATAAACATTCAATCATATACATTCGATTTTTTTTTACGTGGGTTAAGATCGAATATCGAACGAGATTTAAGAAAAGGGGGAAAATTGATCGGATCGGGGACTCGATCATCGGATCGGCACAGCACTAATTCAATCACAACTCCATGCAAAATACAAACTTATGAGAAATAATTGGTTTAAAGCCAAGTTACTTTTAATCCCAATTTTATGCAAATGGGCCGAGAGCTTCCTTTTCATCAAATCTAACAACAACAATCTCACCTGTGTAAATGTATGGCCAACATCTTTTCATGCTTATATTTATTCACATTAAAAAACAAAATTAAGCCGAGACTTTCTAAAATTATCAATTGATATGCTCAAATGTATACTTTACTTAATCAGCCATTCCATTGTGACTCGCGTGACATTTACACAAAATTTCAACTTGTTAAGGCTAATTACTTCAAAATTTCATGATGCAGACCTGTTTTTCTTACTTATTTCAATCAAGGTAATGACATTGCACATTAGCACAAAACAATTTTGGTTGCAAAGTCATTTTTGTTGGAGATATTTCAATTTGTTTCCTGTGACTCTCGTGACGCAAGACTATTGAAGGTTTCTGACCTTACTGTACTTGACTGAAATTTCCTCAGAAGTTACTTTAATATCCAATGTGCATGAAATTTTCTGGAGATAATTTTGAAACATTAAGCAATGATCTGGTAAAATTACAGTATCCTTTGGCCAGTCATTTTAATTCTATCACCATTTCAAAATGTGACTCGCGTGACACAGGAGTGTGACTCGCGTGACAATTGTCATTTTGGACTAAAAGTTGAACCAATTATCATGATTACATAGTAGAATGGGCCACAATTCAACCAAACAAAATATTTATAGTCAGTTGTATCACATACAAATTAAAACAAAAGAATTATTTCATTTGAGATAGATTTGGAGGTCTTGGAACATGCAAAGCAAAATGCTGATTTTCCCATTGACTTGTGTATTGTAGCAACATAATTTATAGAAAAGCAAATATGAAAACCTATAATTATAAATTTTGATAACTCATAAAATATGTAAGATAAAGGTATGAAACTTTGAGGGATTATATTTCATAATATGTCTTACAAGGATGTCAAGTTTCAGAAGATTTAATAACTCCATGGCAGATATATTAGGAGGTTGAAATCCATCTACTATTTCTCATTTTCAGCAAAATTCCAATGTAAAATTTATCTATTATTTCTCATTTTTGGCCAAATAACCCATTTTTATTGTTATCCTCAATTTGATAATCAGAACATTTTACAAGACTTATTTGAAGGCAGATTTTATTTCTTTTCAACAAAATCCTAATTATTATCTTTATTCCCAAACTTTGCTTGTTTTGTAAAATGTGACTCGCGTGACAGTACCCTAAGAAACCCTAAAGTGACTCGCGTGACAGTGCTTTAGGGTGTTTTTTTCATTATGAAGGGGTCTGCACATGAAAATTTTCTTTGGTGGTATGATTGAGGACCCTAAGCCCCTTACTTTTTATCAACAACAAATCATACACTATACAGGGTGACCCAGAAAAAAGGAAACCCAAGTTTGATCATCAATAATTTCAAAAATATTACCATGGTGATTATAAAATTTATATCACTGGAAAGTGCAACTCATTACCATTTTAATGATACCTCGCTCAGCTCACCAATGTCACGCATCACTGAACCCCATTGTTTTGAAAATGTCTTGCCAAATTGTGAGTGGTTCACTTTCACGCTCATTGAGATGGGTTGTTGCAATGTGCCTAAAAAGGGAACCCAAGTTTCATAATCAATCATTTAAAAAACATGACAGTGATGATTATGACGTTTATATCACTGGAAAGTGCCACTCATTATCATTTCATTGATATCTCTTTCAGCTCACCAATGTCACGCATCACTGAACCCCATTGTTCTGAAAATATCTTGCAAAATTGTGATTGATGCACTGTCATGCTTCTTACATTATCCACAGAGAACTGAAGGTTCTGTGGGTTGTCGTGAGCAGTAACATGATGAAATTACCTGGATGGTAAGATTAACAGACTAAATAAGTAGACATTTTCTGTTTAAAGTCACTGGAATGCTTTACTTAGATTTGTTAGGAACCTTTAAAGCGACTAATCTCAAGGAGCATGAAAGAGAACCTATCACAATTTTGCGAGACAATTTTCAAAACAATGGGGTCCATTGATGCATGATATTGGTGAGCTGAGAGAGGTATCATTAGAATGGTAATGAGTTGTACTTTCCAGTGATATAAACTTCTTGATCACCACTGAAATATTTTTGAAATTATTGATGGTCAAAGTTGGGTTTCCTTTCCAGGCACATTCACATAAACCATCTTAAGGTGCATGAAAGTGAACCACTCACAATTTTACAAGACTTTTTCATAACAATGGGGTTCAGTGAAGCATGATATGGGTGAGGTGAGAGAGGTATCATTAGAATGGTAATGAGTTGCACTTTACAGTGATATAAACTTCATAATCACCATGGTAATATTTTTGAAATTATTGTTGATCAAAGTTGGGTTTCCTTTTTTCGGAAACACCCTGTACTACTTTTTAAGTGAACTAAAAATATGGGTGTATTTTTGTGACTCGCGTGACACATTTTGAGGGTGTTTTCTATTTGAAATATTGTCAAGCTTGGTTCACATAAATGCAGGAACCAATGTAATATGACGAGATGGGTATAAAGTAAATCAGAATACTAAAATGTATGAATCTACTCACTATGGAACATGCTTTAAATAGAATTATTAAAATCATTACCAAAAATATAATTTTTGGAGCAAATTTGTTGTCTCTTTGAGGTGGTGTAACTCGGTTGTTTGAAGATAAAAGGTGATGAAAATTCATATTTATACCTTTTGAATATGTACCTAGCCAAAAAGTACTATATTTTTTTCGTTGGTTATATTTGAAATTTTAAGCAATGGGCGTCGAGTTACACGGAATGGCTGTAATACAGTGTGTCCCAAAAAGATCTATAGTACTTTTGAATTGGCTATAAAATAATAGATGGTGAATGAAAAAGTACTTCCAACAAAGTCCTATGTAAAAAAATAGTTGCAACAAAAAAAGAAATTTTGTGTAGCAATCCTACAAAACTGCATAGCGAATTCTGATGTGATACCAGGAAAATTTTTCCCTGGACCAGTTTGCCCTGGTTTGTAGTTTATATGACCTTTACCGCATAGGACGGAGGGCTGTTCAAATATCTTGCTATCAGCTCCTATAATCAGCATGTAAACAACAATGAATTGCATTCTACTGCATGTAATACTTTCTGTCCATATCCTTCCATGAGTGTGCAAATATGGAGTGATATATAATGGTGATGATGCATTTTGTGATGCGGTGGTCACAACTCGCCGTAGGCTGCAGGGCACATGCATGCAACGTAGCCTGCGTTGCATGCGTGTTGCATGCACGTTGCCTGCGACCGTCGTGGGTCAATTTCTGCGATTCCTGCGTGTCTGTAGTAAGGGTATTGTAAAAACTTCTTGCACGTCATACATGCAATGTGCCTGCAGGTACATGTATGTGCGCTGCATGAATTTTCTACGAAATCCATCGTAGGGTGTTGCACGTCGAAGGTACGGCGAGTTGTGACCGCAGCATTACAGTCAGTTACAAATGTAACATAATCACACAAATATTTAAAAATGTCACATGGTCATATTCAAACGTGAGTGACACAACATTTGGACTGATAGAAGGGCGCCTATCTTTGCACTTGTAGGTTATGAATGGATCATGACTACTTTATTATGGATAATGTAGGAGTGGCACGTGTCATTACCTGTTAGATTTGAATTTTACAATTGGTCCTGGAAATTATGATTAAAAAACAGTGCGTGAGTGACACGACAGAAAAAAGACATGGGTTTCTGACCATCATTGATTATGGTTGGATTTGTGCCAAAGTTAATCTCTAAGGGTACCATAAGTGCTGGTATATGTATATGAATAGTGTACCTCTCTGACATTTATTGTGTTTATCAATCATTCCCTCTCTGTGGAAAATGGTCCACCCCTATGTGTCGTGAGTGACACGACATCCAAAATGTGAGTGACACCACCAGTGCCTTAAATTCAACATTTTAAGTAAATAACTAATTCCAAATTACCTGTATATGCAATGTTAGAGTAGTCCATGAAAATTACTTTAAGCAAAAAAAATCTGACAAAAGTGATTGGTATTAAGAATAGGAGGCATTTAAAGCACCATAGTCCCATACGTGCAAAGTCCTGTTTGCTTAATTATTCAGCGTAAGAAAACTGGATCACATAATGTTTGAACTTAAATAATTGCTTGTATTGTAAAGAAGCCTTGTGTTGATTTCAGATCATAAAATTTCAGCTAAATGTCCCACTTAGTCTGAATATGACCACATGTGACTGAGTGCTGATAACAATGTAATTAAACACTACTTTTCATTTGTGCTGAATGGAGATTGTTCTAGACCTCAAAGTGATTAAATCTGCCGAGAAGTAAATTAATAGAAATTTAGGCCTACTGGAAATTTAAAATTTAAAATGTATTAACAAAGTGGTTGTGTGGCTATTAGTGCACAATTGAGGATTGCAAAATAAACACTTGAACAAAAAACCAGAACAAAAACGAAACAAACATTTACTCCATTCTCAAAACATTCTGAATGATATTTACACAGATATGTACAAGAAATATAATAAAATTACCTGTTTAAAAAAAGCTACATGTGTTTTAGTCTTGGAAGTACAGAAAGGACAAAATAAGGGTGTACAATTATGGGATTTATGAATAGATCATCCCTGCCAACAACATTAGATAATCCTGCAGATATACACGTACATGAATTGTCCTCTGACCTTTATGTATGTATACACAAGGATTCATGCATGGTGCATGATTATTATATTCAAACAGGGTAAATAACACAAAAGTGCAATGTCACCTTCTTATCTGTTGCATGTGTTGACAGCATGTTAACATGACTTGCACATTCTAGACAAATCCAAATACATGTACATGTAATTCTATTTTAATTCAGGATCTATAAATGTAATTTTATTATTTTCATAATTTTTTATTAATATTTTTATTTATTTATGTTTGTTTTTGTTTTTGTTTTGTTATTTTATTTATTTATTTTATTTTATTTATATATATATATATATATATATATATATATTTTTTTTTTTGGGGGGGGGGGGTAGAGGGAATTGTTCACATTGTGTGAACTGTTAAAAAGGGGAAAATCAAATAGAAGTACATGTAGGCCTACATGTACATTGCACATATAAAATGATTGTGGAGAAATGGGCTGATCATCTATTAAGTCATTGCACACTTTTCAAAGATTGTGTAAAAGAATTTAACTCTTTGCCTGCCAAGTTCGACTATAGTCACAATTGTACTTATTTACTATACAATCGTAATAATTCATTTTCTCTGTAATGGCAGGGCCAAAAGATCTGAAAATCACTGATAATGCTAGGACCGGGTCTGCTGCATAATTTCTCATAGTTCGTACTAAGCAAATATTGTTATACTATTTTTAATAATCAAAGAGAAAATTCTTCTTTTTTATGCTTAAAATTAATGTGGCGGGCAAAGAGTTAAATTGAAGGAGGTTTTGTGGCTGAAAATCATGTTTCTTCACTTATGAAAATTCATGCAATTCAATTTTTTCCTCATTTGTCTATTTCATGTAGCACTTTCTTTGGCAGGAATATTGTAGAAAGCCTATTGCACATAAGCGTACATGTACAATGTATGTCCATCGCCATTCTTATGAGTTTCATACTTTTATGAACCTATCCTTCATGTACATGTCCAATCTACACATACATTGTGTTATTATTACTTTTTTTTTAAAGGGAGAGCGAACTGAGCAACACTCTCATTGACTGTGTGTTATAAATAGCTAGTCTTAAAGTATACTTTTTGAGATAACTATTAACAAAACGTTGTAAAATTAACTTACAATTTAATTTGTAGGTTGAAACTAAAATGCTTTGAAGGGAAAAGTGTGTTTTGTTACTTGGCAACATAATTATCATGGTGTGAATTCATTGAGTAGTGGAAAAGTGTGTTTTCATTCAAATGGGCCTGAATTATAAGACTACACTAGGATGTTGCATTATGGGTTAGGAATTGGGGCAGAATCGAGTAGTTGGGGACTTGAGGTGGTGCTATACAAGGCTGCTAGTTCGTACTGGCTTTAAAGCTTGGATACCTTTAAATCAAACATCACACTAAGAATACTTATTGATTTACAGATGAAACTATAAAGCCTGACCTTACCTTCTAAGTTATGAAGACAAGCTTTTCCAATTTTGCAGTTGACCTTTGGTCACAAAAGTCATGTAAATATTTAATGGAATTTCTAATTTGCAAAAAGTTACTGTCTAAATAGATTTGTAATCCTTGTCAAGGAAAAGGTCATGAAGTAGCATTGACAAAAATCTATCATTTTTTAATCCCCCCTCCTCTGTACCAATCCTTACAGATGCACAATTTAAATTTATATCTTTTTTATTAGAGGGCCAATAACTTTGTATTTGTCTTTCTTTTCTTGTTCTTTTCTACAGTGGAATTGATGTGCAGTCACTCCTGTCAACGCTTGGTTTCAGTGCAGATGTCATACAGTCAAAGCTTGCTACGGGGACCAGCACGTTTGTCATGGCGTATGCAGTCCACAAAGTGTTTGCTCCAGTGCGCATCGGCATCACGTTAACATGCACGCCTTTCATCGTCCGGTATCTACGTGGGATAGGGCTCTTAAAACGAGCCATCCCAACTAAATGAATTAAAAATATGAACTAAAATAAACAAGTCTTCCTTATTTCTACAAGGGTAAAATCAACCTTAAAGGGATGCAGTAACATTGAATGATATTCAAATCACAATTTCTTGATTTAGCTCATTTTGTCAACATAATTATAAACTTATAGGTCAGTCTGGTATCTCTTCAAAATTACAAGTTAATTGCTTGCTTTACTTTCGAGATATCAATGATTTCATACTCAAATTTAGTAAACCATCTCGTGGTGGAAAACAAATTGCCATGTGCTTTTCAAGACACCCCACTTCCTGTCGTGTTCCCCCCGACCCTAGCGGGCTGGAGGGTTTGCTGCAAAGGGGTTGAAAATTCACTCGCGTTTGGCTGTTACACTGTTTTGTGGTAGTAAATGACTTCCATTTGATCTGAAATTTTCAGTAGTTTGTTTTTACTATTAGAGCAATATAATTTTATTCATCTTGATCTAATTGCTCTTGTTTTTGAAAGTTACTGTTTCCCTTTAAGGCCCGGTCCCACTGGCGGGAGGATAAATTGCGCATGAGTTGCGTATACAAATTTCGTTCATCCGCAACAAAAAACAAAACAAACAATCCGCAATTCATTCGCAAATCATCCTTAAAAGCCAGTGGGACCGCGCCTTTAGGATTGAAGAAATACATTTTTGTAGCTTTGGCTTACCAGAAAATTGACTTTTGAAAGGTTATAAACAATAGAATATAAAGAGACAACTTGGAAGACCTTCGACTTAGGCGTTAATTTGACTAATGCCTAAGTCCTACTTAGGCAAGGTTGACTGTATGAGATGGGTGAATTGCTTGAATGAAGCAACTTTATATCATGAATACTTTCTGTTTTAAGTTGTATCAATCATCACATTTGTTGCCGGTCAATAAAAAACTTACTCTGTATGGTTATTAATTCCTTGGGTTGGCCGGCAATTATTCCCCTTGCAATGATACTTTTTTTTGGGGGGTGGGGTCTGCATTAATGATATTTGCACAATCTTCTTTATTTATTTTTGTCTTGGGGAGGGGTTGAGTCAGCAAAAAATGGTGTCGCGAGGCTATCTATATATGTAATTGGTACTTTTCATGTATACTCCTGCTGACATTATATGCCCCCCCCCCCTTTTTTTTCTTTTTTTTTAATTGTTTTGTTTGTTCAAAATGAACATTTCCTGATAAGTTAGAAAAATTAAGTTATTATCTTCAAAACATCTCTCTTCTGTATATAACATGTTGCCTGTATGTTTGAAATATGAATACTGTATTCGCTGTTATTTTCGCACGATAAATTTTTCGCGCTGAGCGGCCTCAAAACATGTTCACAGGTTCTTAAATTCGCGCTGCATGTTCGTAAGCTCGCTATTGAACCTATGCAATACACGCATAGGAAATCATGCCTATATATTTGCGGGTTTTTTAACTCGCGCCTGCCGCTCTTTGCGCGAAATCCGCGAAGATAAATGTACCGCGAATATTTCCACAAATACAGTAAGTGTCTTTATTATTTGTCCTTGAAAAATGATGTTTTGCCAGCCTTTATCATGTTCTCTTGCTTTCTCTCACATTATTTCTTTCATAGATGTGTGGAAAATTATGAAATTTGATGATTTTGTGAAAAACGCACTAACTTGAAATTTTGGAATCATAAGATGATTCTTGTTTTTGATATTTCAATTTTTGGAAGGGTGTATATGTATTACATGAAATATTTGTAGTTTTAACTTTGCTGTATTGCTCTATGGCGGTGTATGTATATCTCAAATATCGCTTTTATTTAGTCTAAAACCTATGAAATTCTACAGGTATTGCACATGTGTAATCATATCTCCCTCCATTATGTTATGAAAGAAACGCCATAAATTGATTTTGCTTGCAGTATGTTTCATTTTTCTTAAAATCTTTTCACTGTAATGATAACAATAACTTGTTATGGAATTACAGTGAAACATTTTTTACTGGGTAGTTCTGTGCACAACCACGACAAAATGATTATAGTCAACTCCAGTAATAATGAGGTGCGTATTTCTTTGTTAAAGTGAAACAATTGTTCTGTGGGGCATTTCATCAAAGGACTTGTCGGACTTTTTATCCGACAAACTGTTATAAGCTACTGAAATGCTTGCATCTGATTGGCTGAGAGCAAATTTGTCGGATAAAATGTCTGACAAGTCCTTTGATGAAATGCCCCCCAGGTCATGACATTGAAATGTGAATGACACTGTCTAAAAGTGATTTGGAGAGGTTGATAATATTTCACCTAATCATTATTTTATGCTGTGAGGTTTTGGAACTGCCAGAGTGATAAGAAATCAACTTACACAGAAATGCATGTATGGGGCACTACAAAATGTTTGGGACCCAAACATTCAGCTGTTTGGGTATATTTGGGTCATATTATGACTATTAGGGCAATTGAAGAGCAATCTTTTCTTGTGGAGCTTTTTATCATGATATTCTTCCCAAATAGCATGAAAATAACAGGAAAGCTAAATAATTTTCTTCATCTTTCCCCACACCTTCCCAATACACTAGATTCCCTTTAAAACAAAATATCAAAACGGTATAGAACACAAAGATGTACATATATATTGTTTAGCACACTATAGCTTTGAAATATGTAAAGAATCTACAAAATCAGTGTGATAAATAAGTCGGAGGGCATTTTGCATACGATGTTGTAACTAAACACAACCGAAAAAGTTTAAAGTATATTATGAAAACCGCTGACAAAGTAAAGTTGTTTGAGATGCTGGACACATTCAAACAAATTTACTTTGTAGGTAGTAATACATTTAGAAAAAAATGCAGTGAATTCCACTGGTTAATGAAATAAGATATTTACAATTTCCAGTATACATGTATAAAAAAAAAATTTAAATGGTTTTGGCAAAACTTTTCTGTTGAACCTTTTGGACTTAAATGGCAAATTGTGTATTTCATAGTATATATTTCTGTCTTTGGTTTTGATATCTTATAAAGTCATGTATTTATCACACTCAAATAGCATTGAAATTGAGGTATTGATAAATTTGTATAAAGAAATAGTTTATGATTTCCTTTTTCCTGATATCTTTTTGTATAAATTATGTATTATGTCAACGATTATGTGATACAAAATGGAACACAATAAATGTAGTTATTTTTTAAACATTGTCATAAAGTCATTTTGTGTTGAGGTGTTTATACATTCCACTCTTAAGGCCAGTATGCAAATGTGGAGAGGAGGAGACCATGAGTCACCTTCTACAATGCCCTCTCCTCCCCTACCCCTGCTCCCAAGCTGATCTTGCTACTCTTTCGCCTAATGGGATCGCCTGCATTCGGTATTTAACGGGTAGAGTGTAATTCAGAGTTTGAATACCCTAAGAAACAGTATACAGTCTGTGTCAAATAAAATGGTACAAGTGGAAAACATTTTTTTAAAGTAGGAAGATTAATTACAGCTTGCTAATGTTTGGTATTTTCATAAAGCAGGAAAATCAGACTTTCACCTGCAATTTTTTCATCACATTTCGTGTTGTAATTTTTGAAATATGACTAGTTTTCTACAATCGAGAAAAATTCATTTTTCGCACGTTGAGGCGTCCCATGCCTTTGTGTAGAGGTTTCGCATAATGGCCTGGAAGTGTTCAATTTTAATTTGTTCCTCGTCACACAAAATTTAGCATAACTTTGTTTTACGAACGCAAATTATACAGCACAAAGCGCATAAGCAAGGAAATTTATTTGCCTTTATTTTGGTACCACATAAACACATTATTTGAAAATATTTCACACCTAAATAATTTTTTTTCCGACTGTACCATTTTTTTTGACACAGACTGTATACAATGTAAACAATGATCTCTAAATGTAATCGGGTATAATTTCAAAATAATCAAACAGAAGAATAGGAGAAAGGACTCGAGAAGAAGAAGAAGACTCTTGTTATAAAGATAGGGTCAGGACCAAGCCAATAATATACTCATACAAAATCCCATTTAAACACATCAGTTTCTAAACATTTTGACCGAGGGAAGTGCTTCGTACTGTAGGCCTATCCGTGCTCTTGATAGCAGGAGTGGACTGTACCAGCTGTTATCAGATACACTTTGAATAAAGTTATGCAATTCTAGTATCAGATCTAATTAGATTTATTGCTAGTATCAAAATGCCAATTTATTTCCCTACCATAATGCCAAAGTTGAAATGATTTTGTAGATGATGCAGTAATTGCACTTGGATTTCTTTTATAGGTCGCCTTCGCATTTAACCACTTGGCTGCGGACCATGTAATGCTACGTGCTTGGCGTTTGTGCACTGTGCGCGGACCACGTAATATTAAGTACTCATGCTGTTGTCTGAGCTTTGTATCACCAGCGCCACGCTGGTCATGCCCGTTTGTGTAATAAGCACCATGCTGCAGCAGTCAAGTGGTTAAGAAATTGAGTAACTTTGCAGGTTTGCAAAATCTTTTGTTGGGCCCTACATGCAGTCAGTACATGTAATAATGTTTCAACCCTGCAAATTTTATTTTTTGAGCTTCACAATAAGTAAACGGTGATGATTTTCCTTCCATACACTGCAGTGTTATAGTTATATGTAGGGACGCTTATGACAATCGTGATATGCACTCATTAATATCTCAGAAATTAAACAACCAATGAGCTTCAAAATCTCGGGCAATTCCTGTCTGACCTAAATGTTTGCAATTATGATTACTGCTTTAGCTGAATGTGATTGCACAGGCTTTTTTTAACAGTCCATCTTGTATAATTTGAAGGATGTGAAGAATAACAACAGAGATAGCAATTGACTTTACAGGAAAATGTTGTATCTGCGTTTATTGTAATCTCATAAAATTACATATCATGTGCATGTCCGCAAACATCTGATTACGGTACATAATTATTTACAAATTTACAATACATATTTATATAAACACGCAGAATATGACAAGACATATAATATACTTCCAGCAAATTTTACATTTTTCATTCAGAAGATTGATTCACCCAACTAACAAAAATATAAATGAATACAGAAATACATGTATTTTTCATGAAACTAATACTACTAAATCATAACTATAACAACCAAATGACAGATTTGCATTCAATATTAAAATATGGGTATGGTTTTGGTAGTTTTCAATATTTTTTAATTATATTGCTCATAACTATTCTTATACCCACAGAAAAAGATAAGCATAACAATCACACCAACATGTAAAGTGATACAATACAGTGCACAACACGCTCACTATTGATGCATGTAGAAAAACTTGGAAAAAAACATATTCAGGTTTTAACAAAACATATAACCACATGATGAAGCAAGAGAATAGCTAGCAATTCATATATCTTTGATAAAGTTTTTTTTTTCTCCAATGAAGCTAACCAATTTTTAGTATCCTTTATTGAAATATTTTTATCACTAGATTATTCTTTGTGTTCACACAGTGGAAACTTGGTATAAAAAGGTTATGATATAACAAATATCTGGTATAATAACCAGCTATTCTTCATGTCAAAAACCATGCTTTCTAAACCCCAAAATGAAGCCACCACAGTGTGTCAAAGGAGTTAGCCGCCATGTTTTTTCCACACACATGAACATTTGACATTTTTTGAAAAACAAGGTTTAGTCACCCAGGCCCATCGATGTCATTCTTATGAAAAACAAACACATATTTGGAATAGAGACTGGGAAAACTGCCTTTTTTACGATGAAATTTGATTATTTGTGTGAGAGTAGTACCCTGCAACATAGATGATATCATCAATCTCACAATTAAAATCAATTGTAAGTCTACGGGAAACTTTGTACATGTACTATGGACTTACAATCGACTGTAAGATTGACCACATCTCTATACGTTTCGGGGCACTGATTGTACAAACAAAATTTTCATTTGGATGGGAGAAATAGATTGTTATATCTGCTCTCTTCACATCCAGTTTCCACTGTATGCATAAATGAACTACTGTATAAGTTGATATTTTTGCGGTGACTTTATTTTCGCGAATTTCGCCAGTCAGTGATCACGAAAATTTCCACTTCAATACAAGGCTATTTATAGTAATGAAGTCAATACCAAAATCGCGAAATTTTGCTCTCGCGAATTTCCCCAACTAGTCCAAAATCGCGAAAATATCTGGACGCGAAAATATTGGCTTATACAGTATACCAATAAATGTGAAGTCACAATAAAGATGGATAGACCTAGGCTACACCTAAAATAGGCAAAAAAAAAGGGGGAGAGGGGGAGATCTAACTAGAGAATGATACCGTCTTTATCATAATCACAATTTTTCCATACTAAGAAATACCTAAATACAGTCTACTCTCATTATAAGGAACAGATACAAGTTCTTCTAATAACAAGGCAAAGCTCCTACTTTCAATCATGTGCATAAGTGTATCTGTGCCTCTGTGTTAATTATTATAGGCTTAGTCCCAAGCACCTCGTTGGACTACATCATATCGTCGGCTGAGAACCAGAAGGGCGCTATTACCATTGACTTTGTTCTGCAATAGCGCCCTTCTGGTTCTCAACGGAACATCTTTAAGATACAATAACGCCCTTCTGGCTCTCAAAAGACGATATGTTCTTAATTTACAGATCACCTACTTCATTATCTGAAGTGCTATTCAGTTTTTGTGATATCAACTTAGTCACATTATTGTCTTCTAGTATTTGGAGATCTTCATGTTCATGGCCAACACAAGGGACAAAATACAGTCCACTCCTGTTGACTGTATTTATACCAAGCCAATCAACTACTTATACTGAAATTGTAGGCACATAGACATCAAGTGCACATGTATATTCTAAATTGGTATTGGGAGAATCGCCATGTTACAGTGGAAACTCGTTATAAAGAGGTCTGAAATAACAACATCCCTGATATAAATAGGTTATTTTGTATACCGGTATCTTAACGGTACCTCCTCTTTTTTTTCCCTCTCTCTCTTTATTCTGATAATGAGATTCCTGATATAACAAGGTAATTTCCATGGTCTCAAGGACCTCGTTATAAAGAATTTCCACTGTATAATGAAATCTTTTTGTATCCATTTTCTAACATTCAGTAAAGTGGACAAAGTACATGGCAGGTATAAATCACAAATCTATTCCTCTCCGTGTATGCAAATTGCAATATTTCTGTCAAAAGATTATGAAGTTAAAGTGACCATGAAGTCGGTATTGTCTTTTCAATACTGCACCATTTTATCTCTGTTCACTTCATTTCAGAATCTTATCATTTATAGCTCTTGAGTGAAAGTTGGCATAATAGCCAATACAGTACACTCCCATGATTGTAATGAGGTCCTCGGGACCAAGACAAATACTTCGGCCCGAATTCACAAAGGTGGATTCTGCAAAATCCATGGAACTGTGGATTATGTAAATTTTGTGTAATAATTACGCTTAATTTTAGCACGTACTGTGAGAAAGGTCCAATATGAATGCGTGATTTTGTCAAAGAGCGCTAAATTTACACTTGTCGCTATGGTTAAGTCTGCTGTTTATTCAAACTAATTTAAATAAACCGTTGACTCAACAGTGGACTCATTAATGCGAAACAGTGGGCTCCTTATGTCAAAACCATAGCAACTGGCATAAATCTAGCGCGTTAGGACAAAATCGTGCATTTATATCGGACCTTTTTCCACGCTAAAATTAAGCTTAATTATTAGACAAAATGTAATCCATGGTTTCAGTCCACGGTTTTGAAACCACCTTTGTGAATTCGGGCCTTTGTTATAATGAAATCTTGTTGGGTTAGAAAGAGTTGCCTCATTATAAAAACATCTTGTTATATTGTTACATCTTGTTATATCTTGTTATATTGGGAATAGACTGTGATCATGTTTAAATTGGTCTGCTTTTGTGAGTAATGGCCACTGGTGTAGTTTTACTGTACATAACATCTCAATCAGTAACATCATCATAATCATCATCAACAGAAACACGAAAATGTCTTGGGTCACATCCATACTGATGCTACATGTACATGTATTATGAATTTATAATGACATTCAGTTGGATAGTAACCTGTATAAATAGTACCTGCTTCTAAAGGACACTACCTTGGTCCAGCCAGTGAATACCTGTCTACAAAGACCGCAGCTGTTGTTTCCTTTTGTGTGGTCTTTATATACAGTCATCACTAGATATTATTGTTCGTATATAGACTACTTGTTCTCTGATACGACCACTCTGTCATCCATAGAGTATGGATTACATAATATGTTGCTGTGGGGATAAATCTATCATGACTGTGATTCTGACGACGAAGCGGTGGATGATGAGGGTTGCTGCTTCTTTTTGGAGTTCATCTCAACGATCCAGGGGTGGACCAGGACCTGTTCTAGAGGGAGTCTGTGGGCAGGGTTGTGTTGTAGTAGCTGTGGAGAGAGGAAGAAACAAATTGATTGATCGTGGTTAGTTCCCATCAAATCTAAAAAATATTTTTGATAAAGAAAACTTTTTTAAAAATTGCATCTGCAAAGTTTACTTTCATCTCAGGCTACACTTTTGTTCCTCAGTGATGAAAGCCAGGAAACCTCCCACTAAGGGCGACTCCTCCTGGGGGACTTGCTGTTAGGGTGAAGTTCTCCAGGGGTACAGGTTGGAGTTGTCCCTGGGATACATACATTATTATATTACAGCATATATTTTATACTTGCTTTTTATTACATGTAGCATTGGACATTTTGCAAATGTCTAAATATTTGAATCGTGTTCAAAGGTAAATATTCAGTACTCACCCTTTTGATCAAGTCTTTGGCACCTGCTGATACATAACTAGGGAATCGGTAGTCAACCTATAATGAACAGAGAGATAGGGAGAGTGAAAGGCATGAGAAGAAATGTCATCAACAAACAAAAGTTAAAGCTAACATTTGTCAGAAATCATGCCAAATAGCGGTTATACTTGTTAGCAAAACAAATTGCAGTTAGCAATAGGTTTTAATAGTCATAAGTTTGTTTATTGTAATATATAACGGTGAGCAGAATCCAGCCACCGCCCCCCCCCCTCCCCCGGACATGACATAATGGGGGGGGGGGGGACCACACTGGCCGTTTTAGGGTTAACATGGAGTTGGGATAATAATACAGTCCACCCCTAATAAACAAAATCTTGTTATAATGAAGAGAAATGACATTTGCATATGTTTACGTTTGAAATTGGGACCAGGAGGATTGTCCAGGATATTTTTAACGAGTCGTGAGAACTTCATGATAACGAGAGTGGACTGTAGGAATGTTTCCCTGCATAATTATAATAATAATAATCATTTTATATACCGCACAACAGCCTCTATAGCGGTTGAGAGAAAAGATGTAAGAACTGAAAAAGAAATACTTTGCGCTACAAATTGTATCAAAATTAATCTGTGGCATGTTCACCCGATCATGAAGTAATTACAAATAGGAATGGGCCAAAAATGGGCCATGAAGGATATGACTTGAGTGATTTAAGATTTAAAAAGATGAGTTTTAGGCATAGCTTTAAATGTGTAAACAGGGCTAGCATTGCGAACTTGAAGGGGGAGATTGTTCCAAAGAAATGAAGCTGCTTAAAGGGATGCAGTAACATTGAATGATATTCAAATCACATTTATTCGATTCAGCTTATTTTGCCAACATAATTATAAACACTTAGGTAGGTCTGGGTATACTCTTTCAAAATTGCAAGCTAAGTGCTTGCTTTACTTCGAGATATCAATGATTTCATACTCAAAATTTATAAACCAACACCGGATGGTTTATAAACCATGTCTTTCCAACAGCACCCATTTCCTGTTGTAAAGTCCCCCGTCTCTAGCGGCCTGTAAAGCTATCACAAGGGTACTGGTGTCGACTGTATGCTTGGCATTGTTTTACACTTGTTAAGGTAAATGACTTCCATTTGATCTGAAACTTTCAGTAGTTTGTTTTACTGTTGGAACAATATAATTTATTAATCTTGATATAATTGCTCTTGTTTTGAAAGCTACTAAATCCCTTTAAAGGAAGGAGTCCGGCTGAAATGAAAAAGTTTTAAAATAAGAAAACATCAAGCACAAACACAAAAATAATTCATTAAAATCAGGGGATGAAAAATAACAAAGTTATGCATTTTTTTAGAGTCTTGATTTTTTTTGTAAAACAGTTCTTGGCAATTGTCTATTGTCTCATTTGAATATTTAATATTCAAATGAGCAAACTGATGATGTCACAGTCCCCCTACTTAGTGTGTATGTTATTATATGAAATCCTATTTATTCTCATTTTTTCATATATCATATACAGAAAATCTGTCCCTCATACTGAAATAAGTAAAAGCACTGTGACCTTGAACATTCCAGCAAGATTAATCCCTGTTTTATGTCCCTTGGGGCAGAAAATCTTGATAATGGTATTTCATACAATGAAATACAAAGAAAGTAGGGGGACTGAGACATCAATCAGTTTGCCAATTTGAAGAAACTGTTCCTAAAAAATTCAAAACTAAGAAAACTTCATAATTTGCCTATTTTCTTATCCGATTTTAATGAAATTTTCAGTGTTGTGCTTTTTCGATTTTACTTTATTTTTCTTATAATGCAAACTCCAGCCCGGATGAGTCCTTTAAGAGAAAGAACGTTTCAACCATATTGTTTGTAAGAAGTATGAGATGGAGAAAGGAGAGATAACACATCATACATACCCTTGTGATTCTACGATACGTCTCACTGCTACCCTCGGCTTCAAAGGGGGGTTTCCCTACTAGAAATTCATAGCAGAGTACCCCTAGACTCCAGAGATCCACCTTGTCATCATGCATGCGCCCCTCAATCATCTCGGGTGGGAGGTAGTCCATGGTTCCGCATAGGGTGTTTCGTCTAGATAGAGGACACAACATTGAACATATCGTAGATTTGTCTATAAATGCATGACTAAAGTTCAACCCGAGATTACCCATTGCAACTAAAAAGAAAACTGCTGCCTTGTTTGACTGTGCAGTAGGCTTAAATTCTAATTCAAAACAATTTTGTCTCCCCTAGCAAGCAATATCAAAAGTATTTCAAGTCAGAAATTCATGGTCTCATTTGAAAAATATTGGTGATTTTGGCTACTTATCGCTTATTGTTGAGAGAAAGACAAACATGGTAGAATTCATGATGAATGGATTGATTGATTGATTGATTGATTAGGGTTTAACGACACTACCAACACAATGTGTCATATAAGTGTCAAACTAGATATTACTTTAATGACGTGATACTGAGTTAGCTTGGGGTGGCTACTTTCCCGGGAAAAAATCCCTACTCTTTCGAATAGGAAAGCAGGTTCTTTAATGCAAGTGGGTTGCTCTCCATCACACGGACGACGGCTTAAAGCTCCTCCGAAAGACTATAGTAATTTTTAATGTCTTAATAATTGTCATAGCTGCTTTGATAAGCTTCAATGTTTTTTTTTTAAATCTGAGAAAAAGATTTTTTCTTTAACCCCTATTCAGACGGGGGGGGGTCAATTTGACCCCCCCCTGAACAAAATCCGCGACTGCCGCGCAACCGCTGCGAATCGCAACCCGGCGCTTTATGACTTTTTCTTTCAAGTGTCCCGCAACTTTTGACACCAAGTTCGAAAAATCGGACACTCCGTTGTTGCGTTACGCAACATTATGTAATCGCATGTCAGGCCAAAATTGAATGAAAATCGTCATTTTGCATGCGTTTGTGTACAAAATACTGCTTTTTTCTAAATTGCTTTATAACACTGATAATTGTGTTTCTTGAGCCTTTTGATTAATTAAATTGGCTCTTATATTGATCAAATACATTTCTCAAGCATAAAAAATTACAAAACAAAGAATACATAAGAAATAAAAACAATAGAATACATAAGAAATCATAAAACAATAGAATACAAAAGAATTAATTTGAAATTTCTGAATTGTCAATTCAATACTGTTGTCTATGCTACTCAGCAACTTTTAGAAAAAATTTGGGGTTCATAACTATATTTATTAATGAAATATTAACGATTTCAATAAAAAAGCATCTAATTTGCATACGTGAGTTGCAAATATTGCATAAATTAAATATGTGAAATTTTTTTTTCAAAAAAAACATATCAGCGACTTACACCTTTGTTGGCGGTTCTGCGCAAATTTCACGGATCGGACATCATGCCGCGCCGAGATCTCAGGGGGGGTCAAATTGACCCCCCCCAGTCAAATTCTCTGTATGATCCATGAATTGGGTTAGGAGAACCACAATTCTTGAGCGTGAAACGTCACAAAATATATCGTTAATCCGGTACGTCATAAAAATTAGTACGTATGTGGCTAAATTCAACACATTCAATAAGGATATGCTTAACTGATAAAACAACAATCACACGATACACAACGGGCAGTTCCTCCGCTGCGAGCAAATAAGAGTGCGTCAAATGAGAATGACCGATTCTAACACGGGTCAACACAATACATCACGTCGTTTAGTTAAGGGATTGTATTATGTGTTTGATTACTGATTGGTGTTGTTAGTTTATTGACAGGGTTTAAATCCCATGACGTTTGCCATTTTCTTCTAATGTAAATATTAATTTCGACTTTAGATCTGTATATGGGATCTGTATTTTAGTTACCTCTTAATTTGAGAGCTTCTTTAGCTAACTTGTCAGCTTTTTCATTTCCTTTGATACCTGTATGCTCGGTATCCATGCGAAAACACCTTTTGCATAGTACATCAAGTTTATATAGAGATTCTAGTAACTGTACAACAAAGGGGTGTTTAAGGTTTCTGCACTGCAAAGCCATTAAACTAGATAAGGAATCTGTAAAAATTACAAAGTGTCTTTTTTCGTGTTTTCAACAATGTGTAAGGCCATTTTCAAGGCCAACAATTCTGCAGTGTATATAGACGCACTGTCCGGTAATCTAATCTGATCCTGTACATTGTTGCTAATACAGGCTGATCCAACTTTTTCTCATCTTTTGACCCATCGGTATAGATAGCCTGGAAGTTTCTGTATTTATGGCCTGATCTCACCGAATTTATCTAAATAGACAAGGTCACTAGTGAAGCCCTTTGAAAGTTTTATGTAAGGTTCATTACTGGCTCAAAATCATCCAAGGTGTATTTTAGGTACTAGAAAAGGAGAAATACTAGTGTTATTTAGTATGTGTATTAGAGCTCTTGAATACGAAGTCCAAAAGATTTATTGAAGATGGTTTAAGGTTATAAAAACCAACATGTCGCGGTCTGAAAGTAATATCATATGTTGGGTTTGATGTGTTATATTTTTAATTAATCGCATAGCTAAGAGAAAGTTTCTCGTATCGTAAATGCAAAGGTGGTTCATTAGCCTCCACATAAAGGCTTTCCATGGAGGAATCTCTCTTCTTTTTT
>CALNVZ010001491.1:108815-137265 GCA_940671915.1 Paracentrotus lividus
AGAGACTGGGAAAACTGGCCTTTTTACGATGAAATTTGATTATTGTGTGAGAGTAGTACCCCAACATAGATGATATCATCAATCTCACAATTAAATCTCAATTGTAAAGTCACGGAAACTTTGTACATGTACTATGGACTTACAATCGACTGTAAGATTGACCACATCTCTATACGTTTCGGGGCACTGATTGTACAAACAAAATTTTCATTTGGATGGGAGAAATAGATTGTATATTCTGCTCTCTTCACATCCAGTTTCCACTGTATGCATAAATGAACTACTGTATAAGTTGAATATTTTGCGGTGACTTTATTTTCGCCGAAATTCGCCAGTCAGTGATCACGAAAATTTCCACTTCAATACAAGCCTATTTATAGTAATGAAGTCAATACCAAAATCGCGAAATTTTGCTCTCGCGAATTTCCCCAACTAGTCCAAAATCGCGAAAAATATCTGGACGCGAAAATATGGCTTAATACAGTATACCAATAAATGTGAAGTCACAATAAAAGATGGATAGACCTAGGCTACACCTAAAATAGGCAAAAAAAAAGGGGGAGAGGGGGGAGATCTAACTAGAGAATGATACCGTCTTTATCATAATCACAATTTTTCCATACTAAGAAATACCTAATACAGTCTACTCTCATTATAAGGAACAGATACAAGTTCTTCTAATACAAGGCAAAGCTCCTACTTTCAACATGTGCTAAGTGTATCTGTCCCTCGTGTTTAATTATTATAGCTTAGTCCCAAGCACCTCGTTGGACTACATCATATCGTCGGCTGAGAACCAGAAGGCGCTTTACCATTGACTTGTTTTGCAATAGCGCCCTTCTGGTTCTCAACGGAACATCTTTAAGATACAATAACGCCCTTCTGGCTCTCAAAAGACGATATGTTCTTAATTTACAGATCACCTACTTCATTATCTGAAGTGCTATTCATTTTGATATCAACTTAGTCACATTATTGTCTTCTAGTATTTGGAGATCTTCATGTTCATGGCCAACACAAGGGACAAAATACAGTCCACTCTGTTGACTGTATTTACTACAAGCCAATCAACTACTTATACTGAAATTGTAGGCACATAGACATCAAGTGCACATGTATATTCTAAATTGGTATTGGGAGAATCGCCATGTTACAGTGGAAACTCGTTATAAAGAGGTACTGAAATAACAACATCCTGATATAAATAGGTTATTTTGATACCGGTATCTTAACAGGTACCTCCTCTTTTTTTCCTCTCTCTCTTTATTCTGAAATGAGATTCCTGATATAACAAGGTAATTTCCATGGTCTCAAGGACCTCGTTATAAGAATTTCACTGTATAATGAAATCTTTTTGTATCCATTTTCTTAACATTCAGTAAAGTGGACAAAGTACATGGCAGGTATAAATCACAATCTATTCCTCTCCGTGTATGCAAATGCAATATTCTGTCAAAAGATTATGAGTTAAAGTGACCATGAAGTCGATTGTCTTTTCAATACTGCACCATTTTATCTCTGTTCACTTCATTTCAGAATCTTATCATTTATAGCTCTTGAGTGAAATTGGCATAATAGCCAATACAGTACACTCCCATGATTGTAATGAGGTCCCGGACCAAGACAAATACTTCGGCCCGAATTCACAAAGGTGGATTCTCCAAAATCCATGAACTGTGGAATATGTAAATTTGTGTAATAATACGCTTAATTTTAGCACGTACTGTGAGAAAGGTCCAATATGAATCCGTGATTTGTCAAGAGGCTAAATTTACACTTGTCGCTATGGTTAAGTCTGCTGTTTATTCAAACTAATTTAAATAAAACGTTGACTCAACAGTGGACTCATTAATGCGAAACAGTGGGCTCCTTATGTCAAACCATAGCAAACTGGCATAAATCTAGCGCGTTAGGACAAAATCGTGCATTTATATCGGACCTTTTTCCACCGCTAAAATTAAGCTTAATTATAGACAAAATGTAATCCATGTTTCAGTCCACGGTTTTGAAACCACCTTTGTGAATTCGGGCCTTTGTTATATGAAATCTGTTGGGTTAGAAAGAGTTGCCTCATTATAAAACATCTTGTTATATTGTTACATCTTTATATTTGTTATGGAATAGACTGTGATCATGTTTAATTGGTCTGCTTTTGATAATGGCCACTGGTGTAGTTTTACTGTACATAACATCTCAATCAGTAACATCATCATAACTCATCATCAACAGAAAACACGAAAATGTCTTGGGTCAATCCATACTGATGCTACATGTACATGTATTATGAATTTATAATGACATTCAGTTTGATAGTAACTGTTAAATAGTACCTGCTTCTAAAGACACTACCTTGGTCCAGCCATGAACCTTGTCTACAAAGACCGCAGCTTTGTTTCCTTTGTGTGGTCTTTATATACAGTCATCACTAGATATTATTGTTCGTATATAGACTACTTGTTCTCTGATACGACCACTCTGTCATCCATAGAGTATGGATTACATAATATGTTGCTGTGGGATAAATCTTATCATGACTGTGATTCTGACGACGAAGCGGTGGATGAGAGGGTTGCTGCTTCTTTTTGGAGTTCATCTCAACGATCCAGGGTGGACCAGGACCTGTTCTAGAGGGAGTCTGTGGCAGGGTTGTGTTGTAGTAAGCTGTGGAGAGAGGAAGAAACAAAGATTGATCGTGGTTAGTTCCCATCAAATCTAAAAAATATTTTGATAAAAGAAAACTTTTTTAAAAATTGCACTTCAAAGTTTACTTTCATCTCAGGCTACACTTTTGTTCCTCAGATGAAAGCCAGGAAACCTCCCACTAAGGGCGACTCCTCCTGGGGACTTGCTGTTAGGGTGAATTCTCCAGGGTACAGGTTGGAGTTGTCCCTGGGTAACATACATTATTATATTACAGCATATATTATTTATCTTGCTTTTTTATACATGAGCATTGGACATTTGCAAATGTCTAAATATTTGAATCGTGTTCAAAGGTAAATATTCAGTACTCACCTTTTGATCAAGTCTTTGGCACCTGCTGATACATAACTAGGATGCGGTAGTCAACCTATAATGACAGAGAGATAGGGAGAGTGAAAGGCATGAGAAGAAATGTCATCAACAAACAAAAGTTAAAGCTAACATTTGTCAGAAATTCATGCCAAATAGCGGTTATACTTGTTAGCAAAACAAATTGCAGTAGCAATAGGTTTTAATAGTCATAAGTTGTTTATTGTAATATATAACGGTGCAGAATCCAGCCACCGCCCCCCCCTCCCCCGGACATGACATAATGGGGGGGGACCACACTGGCCGTTTTAGGGTTAACATGGAGTTGGATGGAATAATAAAATAATAAACAAAATACTTGTGTCCACCCCTAATAAACAAAATCTTGTATAATGAAGGAAATGACATTGCATATGTTACGTTTGAAATTGGGACCAGGAGATTGTCCAGGATATTTTTAACGATTCGTGAGAACTTCATGATAACGAGAGTGACTGTAGAATGTTTCCCTGCATAATTATAATAATAATAATCATTTATATACCGCACAACACCTCTATAGCGTTGAGAGGAAAAGATGTAAGAAACTGAAAAAGAAATACTTTGCGCTACAAATTGTATCAAAATTAATCTGTGGCATGTTCACCCGATCAATTGAAGTTAATTACAAATAGGAATGGCCAAAAATGGCCATGAAGATATGACTTGAGTGATTTAAGATTTAAAAGATGAGTTTTAGGCATAGCTTTAAATGTGTAAACAGGGCTAGCATTGCGAACTTGAAGGGGAGATTGTTCCAAAGAAATGAAGCTGCTTAAAGGATGCAGTAACATTGAATGATATTCAAATCACATTTATTCGATTCAGCTTATTTTGCCAACATAATTATAAACACTTAGTCGTCTGGTATCTCTTTCAAAATTGCAAGCTAAGTGCTTGCTTTACCTTCGAGATATCAATGATTTCATACTCAAAATTTATAAACCAACACCGGATGGTTTAAAACCATGTGCTTTCCACACACCCATTTCCTGTGTTAAAGTCCCCCGTCTCTAGCGGCCTGGTAAGCTATCAGCAAGGGTACTGGTGTTCGACTGTATGCTTGGCATTGTTTGTTACATGTTTAAGGTAGTAAATGACCTTCCATTTGATCTGAAACTTTCAGTAGTTTGTTTTTACTGTTGGGAAACAATATAATTTATTAATCTTGATATAATTGCTCTTGTTTTTGAAAGCTACTAAATCCCTTTAAAGGAGGAGTCGGCTGAAATGAAAAAGTTTTGTAAAATTAAGTAAAATCATCAAGCACAACACAAAAAATTTCACAAAATCGATGAAAAATAACAAAGTTATGCATTTTTTTAGGTCTGATTTTTTTTGTAAAACAGTTCTTGGCAATTGTCTCATTGTCTCATTTGAATATTTGAATATTCAAATGAGCAAACTGATGATGTCACAGTCCCCCTACTTAGTGTGTATGTTATTATATGAATCCTATTTATCTCATTTTTTCATATATTGCATATACAGAAAATCTGTCCCTCATACTGAAATAAGTAAAAGCACTTGTGACCTTGAACATTCCACAAGGATTAATCCCTGTTTTATTCCTTGGGGCAGAAAATCTTGATAATTGGTATTTCATACAATGAAATACAAAGAAAGTAGGGGGACTGAGACATCATCAGTTGCCAATTTGAAGAACTGTTTCCTAAAAAAATTCAAAACCTAGAAAAATTCATAACTTTGCTATTTCTTATCCGATTTTAATGAAATTTTCAGTGTTGTGCTTTTTTCGATTTTACTTATTTTTCTTATAATGCAAACTCCAGCCCGGATGAGTCCTTTAAGAGAAAGAACGTTTCAACCATATTGTTTGTAAGAAGTATGAGATGGAGAAAGGAGAGATAACACATCATACATACCCTTGCTTGATTCTACGATACGTCTCACTGCTACCCTCGGCTTCAAAGGGGGTTTCCCTACTAGAAATTCATAGCAGAGTACCCTAGACTCCAGAGATCCACCTTGTCATCATGCATGCGCCCCTCAATCATCTCGGGTGGGAGGTAGTCCATGGTTCCGCATAGGGTGTTTCGTCTAGATAGAGGACACAACATTGAACATATCGGTAGATTTGTCTATAAATGCATGACTAAAGTTCACCCGAGATTACCCATTGCAACTAAAAAGAAAACTGCTGCCTTGTTTGACTGTGCAGTAGCTTAAATTCTAATTCAAAACAATTTTTGTTCCCCTAGCAAGCAATATCAAAAGTATTTTCAAGTCAGAAATTTCATGGTCTCATTTGAAAAATATTGGTGATTTTTGGCTACTTATCGCTTATTGTTGAGAGAAAGACAAAACTGGTAGAATTCATGATGAATGGATTGATTGATTGATTGATTGATTAGGGTTTAACGACACTACCAAACACAATGTGTCATATAAGTGTCAAACTAGAATATTACTTTAATGCGTATACTGAGTTAGTTGGGTGGCTACTTTCCCGGGAAAAAATTCCCTACTCTTTTCGAATAGGAAAGCAGGTTCTTTAACTGCAAGTGGGGTTGCTCTCCATCACACGGACCGACGGCTTAAAGTCTCCTCCGAAAGACTATAGTTAATTTTTAATGTCTTAATAATTGTCATAGCTGCTTTGAAAGCTTCAATGTTATTTTTTTTTAAATCTGAGAAAAAGATTTATTTTCTTTAACCCCTATTCAGACTGGGGGGGTCAATTTGACCCCCCCCTGAACAAAATCCGCGACTGCCGCGCAACCGCTGCGAATCGCAACCCGGCGCTTTATGACTTTTTCTTTCAAGTGTCCCGCAACTTTTGACACCAAGTTCGAAAAACGGACACTCCGTTGTTGCGTTACGCAACATTATGTAATCGCATGTCAGGCCAAAATTGAATGAAAATCGTCATTTTGCATGCGTTTGTGTTACAAAATACTGCTTTTTTCTAAATTGCTTTATAACACTGATAATTTGTGTCTTCTGAGCCTTTTGATTAATTAAATTGGTCTTTATATTGATCAAATACATTTCTCAAGCATAAAAAATTACAAAAACAAAGAAATACATAAGAAATAAAAACAATAGAATACATAAGAAATTCATAAAACAATAGAATACAAAAGAATTAATTTGAAATTTCTGAATTTGTCAATTCAATACTGTTGTCTATGCTACTCAGCAACTTTTAGAAAAAATTTGGGTTCATAACTATATTTATTAATGAAATATTAACGATTTCAATAAAAAAGCATCTAATTTGCATACGTGAGTATGCATAAATTAGCATAAATTAAATATGTGAAATTTTTTTCAAAAAAAACATATCAGCGACACCCTTTACATGTGCAGCGACTTCGCGCAAAATTTCACGGCAATCGGACCATCCGCGGCCGAGATCTCAGGGGGGGTCAAATTGACCCCCCCCAGTCAAAATCTCCTCTTGAAGATGCCAGTCTGAATAGGGTTAAGGAAATCCACAATTCTTGAGCGTGAAACGTCACAAAATAACGTTTTAAATCCGGTACGTCAAAAAATTAGTACGTATGTGGCTAAATTCAACACATTCAATAAGGATATGCTTAACTGATAAAACACAATCACACGATACACAACGGGGCAGTTCCTCCGCTGCGAGCAAATAAGAGTGCGTCAAATGAGAATGACCGATTCTAACACGGGTCAACACAATATCATCACGTCGTTTAGTTAAGGGATTGTATTATGGGTTTGATTACTGATTGGTTGTGTATAGTTTATTGACAGGTTTAAATCCATGACGTTGCCATTTTCTTCTAATGTAAATATTAATTTTCGACTTTAGATCTGTATATGGGATCTGTATTTAGTTACCTCTAATTTGAGAGCTTCTTTAGCTAACTTGTCAGCTTTTCATTCCTTTGATACCTGTATGGCTCGGTATCCATGCGAAAACCACCTTTTGCATAGTACATCAAGTTTATATAGAGATTCTAGTAACTGTACAACAAAGGGGTGTTTTAAGGTTTCTGCACTGCAAAGCCATTAAACTAGATAAGGAATCTGTAAAAATTACAAAGTGTCTTTATTCGTGTTTTCAACAATGTGTAAGGCCATTTTCAAGGCCAACAATTCTGCAGTGTATATAGACGCACTGCCGGTAATCTAATCTGATCCTGTACATTGTTGCTAATACAGGCTGATCCAACTTTTATTCTCATCTTTTGACCCATCGGTATAGATAGCCTGGAAGTTTCTGTATTTATGCCTGATCTCACCGAATTTATCTAAATAGACAAGGTCACTAGTGAAGCCCTTTGAAAGTTTTATGTAAGGTCTATACTGGCTCAAAAATCATCCAAGTGTTTTTAGGTACTAGAAAAGGAGAAATACTAGTGTTATTTAGTATGTGTATTATGAGAGCTCCTTGAATACGAAGTCCAAAAGATTTTATTGAAGATGGTTTAAGGTATTAAAAACCAACATGTCGCGGTCTGAAAGTAATATCATATGTTGGGTTTGATGTGTTATTTTTTAATTAATCGCATAGCTAAGAAAAGTTTCTCGTATCGTAATGCAAAGGTGGTTCATTAGCCTCCACATAAAGGCTTTCCATGGGAGAAGTGCGGAAAGCCCCAAGACAGATTCGAAGGCCTTGATTCTGTATGGTTTTAATTTTCGAGATAGGATTTCTTGCGGAAGCTATATACTGCACTGCCATAATCAAGTTTTGATCTGATCAAAGATCTATAGAGGCGCAGTAGAACAATGCGATCTGCACCCCAATCCATTCTGGAGACGACCTTTAAAAGGTTTTACGATTTAATGCACCTTTCCCTTAGATAATCAATATTAGCTTTGAAATTAAGTCTGTTATCAAATATCAGTCCAAGATATTTAGCTTGCTGAGATACGGGTATGATAGAACCATTTTATTTTAAGTTCAGGATCAGGGGTGTAAAGATCGCTTATTACAGAAATGTACGCATACAGTCTTAGTTTTTGAGAAACGAAAACCGTTTTCATCTGCCATTTTTCGATTCTATATAGACAATTTGTAGAGTTGTTTCTATAGTGTCCATATTTCCGACGAACAAGATAAGAAAAGTCATCGACAAATAGAGATCTATCAAACCGCGGCGTAACAACATCTACGTGCTGTTTATCTTAACAAGAATAGGTAACAGAGAGGATGCTCCCTTGAGGTACACCCATTTCTGATTATGTAGTTCTGATAAGCTGGATCCGAGGCGAACCCTAAAAACTCGGTTGGACAGGAAATTTCTGATAAAAATGGGCATTTGCCCCTCAACCCAATATTATAAAGATCTCTCATAATGCCATACTTCCAAGTAGTATCATACGCCTTCTCCAAGTCGAAAAAGATAGACACACATGGTGTCCCGAATAATGCCATCACGAATATAAGACTCTAGGCGAATGAGTTGATCAACAGTACTTCGATTTGACGAAAACCACTTTGAAATCTGGTAATAAGTCCCTTCTTTTCTAGAAGCCACCCACAATCTAGTATTGATCATTCTCTCCATTGTTTTGCACAACAACTAGTCAAGAATGGGCCGGTAATTGTTGTTTAGAAGCATCCTTTCCAGGTTTTGGAATGGGATAATGGTAGCCTCCCTCCAAGAATCTGGGAAAACACCTGTCCTCCAAATACTATTGAAAATATCCAAACGACAAGAAGAGATTCATCTTGTAATGTTTAGAAACTGGTAGTGGAATCATCCGACCAGTTGTGTATCATGGACTTGTTGAGGGAATCTTTTAGTTCTGTAATATTAAATGGAATGTTATAGTCTTCTGTGTTGTTGAAGCAAAATTAAGTTCCACTTTTTCAGCTTGACCTTTATAGCTTGGAATACAGGAGAATAGTGATTAGTTGAAGAGTTTATGTTCAATTCTTGGGCTAATAAATTGACTATTCTAATCTTTCGGTACATTTGGTCTTCCATTTCCCCTTTGATAGAAAGGAACAGGATTACTTGTATGTTTTCCGCTTATTTTCTTAACCATTTCCCATACTTTGTTAATGGGAGTATGAATATTCAATTTTGAGATATCATGATGAATGGAAACAAATCAACCTTGAAATCAGAGCAGAGGATATGGAGATGGAAAGATTATGTTTACAAACCAACCGCAATGTGACGGAGGGAGAAAATTTTAAACACACCCATTAACGTTTTCTCTCATTTTTTTTTCCAGAGCACACATTAAACATTAAAGATTCAAAAAAGCAAAAATATTTTTTTTAATTGACATTTTTTATTATTTTGCTGATTTCCTTGACTCTTTTTTACTCCTTTATCGGCAAATTGTGTCTCATTCTGATATGAGTCACATATTTGGTCTATTACCAGTTAGTTACAAGAGGTGACTAAGTGGTGTTACACCAATTGGACATTAGATAAAATTGACATTAGGCAATCAGACCGAGAGGTAATTAGGCAAACTAGTTGCAGACAGAATGGAATTAGACCATGTGAGATGGGACCAAACAGGCATTAGTCAAAGTGGGTTTAGACCATTTTGCAATTACACTAATTAATAACAACAAGCTGTAACTGTATTCTTACCTCGATGAAGGGGCATGAACAGACCAGCCAAAGTCAGCAATCTTGAGATCACCAAGGAGGCCTAGTAGAAGGTTCTCTGGTTTAATGTCACGATGAATAACCTTCTTAGAATGGCAGTACTTCAGGGCATCAGCTAGCTGTCTGATGTACTGAGAAATAGAAGGAAAATAATTGGGTTGGAGATTATACCATTATACCATTACTTGCTATCATACATATAACACTTAATTAGTGGTAGTATTTAACGAACTGTGATGGGTTGAAAGGATGTCACGTGTCGTGCTTTTTTGTTATGTTGCACGGTTCGGTGTTAATCCCGTGTTAAAAGGAATGGTGAAATTGATTGCCTTGTTGCGCTAGCGCGTAATAACAGTAAAATGGTGCGCACAAAAGTTTACAACAATGGATACGCGGAGCAACAATATACGTCACAATAGCTTAATTAGCACCAAAAGTTTGGCAAAGATAAAATCAGATTAGGCAAGGTCAAAGATCTAGGGGTCTATTTACTATAATAAATAGTGTATGCTCTATTAATGCAACATTACTGACTATGTGAACTCCAAATACTGAATTATCCCTCGTGCACATCTATGTCACCTCGGCATAAATGTGCCCTCAGGATAATTCAGTATTTGTCGTGCACATAATTAGTACTACACATAATCTAGTATGTTGCATGGTAGAGCACGCACTATTTATATAATTCATCAATTTTATTACTACAAAGATACCACTCAGTGATATTAAAAAATCCTGAAATTGGCGACCAAAAAAAATCTGAAAAAGTAGGAGCATGTAGGCGAAAAAAAACTGACCCTAAAGCTTGATACTTGCATGGCACAGAAGGCAGATAGCACAAGCTTTAGATACAAATTTGAATTTAACTCCATCAATCCTTTATACTAAAGGTTACACTACAGATTACTGCATGTACGAATTTAAAAGTCAAAATTATAGCAAACTTCAGGTGTACTTACTGAACCAGTCCTCTGCTCATCAAATCTTCCAGCTCTCTGCAGCTCTTTATATAGTTCTCCTCGTGGAGCAAATTCCAAAATTAGATATACTCTAGTCTCATCATAGAAGTAGCCAAACAATCTCAGGATATTGGGATGTCTAAGGAGGGAATTATGATCATGAAAATCAATACAGATTATACACTGTATACAATATAAATCTTTCTTATGGATTTTTGAAGGACATCTTCACAGACGACCTACAAGTTTAGAGCGAGAGCGAATTGACCAGCACTGTGTGTGGTCTCTGGTTGACTGTATGTTATGAACAGCTAGTCTTAAAAATATTTTTTTTTTAATATACCTTTTGGCTAAATTAGCCCCCCCCCCCCCCCCCCCCCCCCTGCAGATACCCTGGTACGCTTATGACAATTGAGATTTTAAGTCATCAATATCTCGGCTATTACTATTAAAAAATTAGTTAGCTCCAAAATATCAGACGACTCCTGAAGCCGACGTTAGAGTTTGCAAAATTATGATTACGGCAATAGCTGAAGAGTATTTTATTTTTATCTTCTAAACAAAGTTAAACAATCCCTTTAAAGCTCATGTATAGTTTTGGGAGAACATATTTTTTGTTTTACTTCCATAGCAGAATAATATGAATTAATACCTCAAATAACCTCTGTGTACAAAATGATTTGTTATAAAATCCACCCTAAGACCTGAATTTAGCAATAAAACTGTGTAAATCGATTTGTTGATGGGACATGGCTGAACAGGATGACATGGGGGAGAGTGCAACGTGCAGTGATTTGTGTGCACAGTATATGCTGTTGATACACAGACTGATACACACAGAATGCACCCATGCCATACCAGTCAGCAGTGGTGTGGCATGCCCAGAGTACTGGGGTGAGAGTGAAGGAAGTACATGTATGGCCTCATTTTTATGAACATCTCCCCATGTTTATGCTAACTATAACATATCATGAAAAGACATGCATGGTACATGGTTATATTACTTGCCCACATATTAATATGTCATTGGAACAATATGAGGTCAAGTTGAGTAAGTTTTAAAAAATGCAATTTTCTCTACCATAACTATACTTGGGCTTTAAGTGATTGTTAACATTGTTAATCAAACCCTGCACAGGAGCAGCTTGTCAATTTACCAAACCTACCTTAGATGGGATTGGATTTCAATCTCTCTCCTCAGCTGATGCTCGACTTGAGACTTCTGGAGCTGTGACTTAAAGAGTACCTTGAGGGCTACAATGTACTGGGTCTGCTTCTCACGGGCCAGGTACACGTTACCAAACTTTCCCTTGCCTAGTGGCCGGCCAATGTCAAAATCCTTTAACGTCCACGATTTCCTATGAATGGGTACATCAGGTGGAAAAGAGGCATGGTCATTGCAAAATGAAGAAAAGATGCATGTGAAGGCCACCCGGCACCGCACATAATCATCATTTTGGTCACATGAAATACAAGAGCGCATGCATAATATACGCGCTTGGTTATTTCAGGGCCTGGAATAAATTTCAACAAGTTTCATCAGATCCACAAATCGGATCACAAATGTATGGTAATTCATTGCTAAGCAAGGATAAGAGTTTCTCAAAGAGATTTTTTCATGTAATCGTCCTTCTGTTTCTGTTGAATAATTTTAGTTGATAGTGGAGGTTGGGGGGTCATATACTCACTTTGGTTGTTGTTTTTGTTTTCCATCTTGCCCATTGCTTTGCTCGGCGGGTTTGACAGGTTGTGTTCTGGCCTGGGCGGTACCTCTATTTAGTGAAGCAACCTGCAAATGCAAAGGAAGGATTGTGAAGAAAAAAGGACGACATTAAAAAAAAACCAATAAACAAAAGATTCCTTTCTGCGCTTCTTACAAGTCATGTACATGAAGGTGCCTTGTCATTGGAAGTCATTCTTTAGCAGTGCAACTAGGATGGCCTGGTGGCTGCAAATGGGGGGGGGGGGGATTTCAATGTGCTCAATCGTAGCTGAATATCTAATGTTTTGGGTAAATTCAAATAAGAGGGAAACTAGTTTATACAGTTATGTAAATGGCAGATACGAAAGAAGAAGTTGAACGAGATGTTGCAGGAGAAACCAATTTTGCATCTAATAGAACTTTAATAGCTGTCTTGACATTGGCCGAAAATTATTATGCAATCCAAAAACATTTCCACTTACAGATCTATGTATATCCATTATGTCAACCAATATTAGCAAGAAGAGCTATTGCAGCACCTAAAAATTCGCTTGATTATCCTTTCCCCTGACTTTGTACCAAGGGCGTTTTATTTATTTATTTTATTTTTTATTTTTTATTATTATTATTTTTTTTTTGGGGGGGGGGGGTTTTAATGGGGTGTTTATAAATCTAGCTACATGCAGGAATGTGGAGGGAGTGATAGAAACAGAAAAGGAGAGGAACAAGTTGTTTTCTGATCAAGCCCAGGACTCACTGGTCGTTGAACGGCTGTGGCCTGACCAGTCACAGTCTGAGACTGGGTCTGATAGACCGGCGGCTGGCCTACCGATGACCTTATGGCCTTAGTGGGTGTGGTTCTTACGTTTGAGCTGTTGGAGTTGGGTTTCAAGATCCGCTTTGGTCCAGCGTTGGCCCTGGGTACGCTCACAGGTGTCATGTGCCCCTGGTAGGATCAAATAAGAAGGATACTTCATCAATGAATGCAACACTCAAAAACAGAATGAATAGCATCATGAAATTTCAAATAATAGTCAACTTTTGTTATGTTCTCTGGTACATGGACCTTCTTACAACATGCTTGAATGGAAAGCTACTTAGATCAGAATCACAAGCCACCAATTTATTCATTATATAGATTTTGAAACTATGTACCTCTGATAGAAATTTGCATGAGGGGTGTTTTTTTTTTTACTCCACCAGTAAACATCATTACATTTTGCTGCTCATGAGCAAAGATTTTAAACTATGGATATTTTTTCCCCTTCTGCTTTAGCTTCATCATCTTTCAGCTTTATTTACTCTTCAAACACCCTCAATGACGTCCAGTTTCATGCAGATTTATTCAACTGTAACTTGTAATGCTTCTATGATCACGACTGGCACAACCCTAACGTACTACACAAGCCCCCATCGCTCACCCTGCACACAAACTGTAAGGAGTATAAATGGGTAACATAATGATGCTGACTCAAGTATTAGGAATTAGAGAGATTTATTTTGACACAGAATTCATTTGCTAAAATGTAGAATAGGTAGGAACTAGTCTTACCTTGGATGACATGTGAGCATGAGTGGAATTCTCTTTGCCATATTCTGTCGTCATCTGTGTAAGGAAAGGAACAAATAAAAGTAATGAAAAATAAATTGGCACACTTTGCATTGAGCTCACTGCAATGCAGAACAATCTAGATATACTGTAAATTTACCTTTTCAAGCCTTTCTCTTCAAAGAGGAACACTTTTGCACTACATTGGATTGGGACATAATAAACTCAACTACCATAAAATGTAAAAATATTGATTAATCTCACATTGTGACACTCTTAAAAAGAAAAACTTGAGTAAATTGCCATCAAAAGTTCTACACAAATCTGAACATAAATACTGGTCAGTAAATTGCAAGCCCCTTTTTTTCACTGTTTTTCCATGTGCACAAGTAGTTGCGCCTGAACTGGTTGACCAATTTTTGTGAAACTGGTACCATTCAAAAGGAAATTCAAAGAGGAATTCAAATATGGTATCAAAAATATTATTGGAGCGATTTAAAGTGCTATGACCTTTGACCTTTCCTTTAACCTTGATTTTGACCCCCAGACGTATAATATTTTTACTTGATTTTTATATATGTTAATTGTCAGTATAATATTAACATAAGGCCAAGTAAAAAAATAAACATGTTGATCGTCCCCGCCCGCATCGATTTTTGGTGCCGCCTCGATTTTTTTGTTATTTGTTTTTTTTGTTTTTTTTGTTTTTTTTTTTTTAATTCACCAACACAACGTAAATGGGTTAGACAACATGAGTAGTTAGTATGTTATTTTTAGTTCTTGAGTAAAACATTCAAACACATGATGGCAATGAAACATTATAAAAAGCATAAGAAAATTTATATAAACAGTGTCTGTGTGGACTTGAATGAGTTGTGCAATCAAATATACATCAGGGGTTCCCACACATTTTGTTCATGACCCCAGACCAACTAAACTTTGTCATAACAAGGACTGGTGGTGACCCCAATTAAGCAATTCATCAGTACCGTTAATAAATTCTGACAAAGTCTTGCGCCCCACAGTTTGAAAACCCCTGATCTACATGTTGTAAAATCTCTCACTGATCACTTGTCATTCAAGCTGCAAAATACTGATTGATATTGGCAACTGACTTGACAAGTGGACAATATGATACATGTATATCTTCATTTGTGGACCTGCACTGCACCTTAATTGCTTAAACCTAAAAGCAGCATTAAATCTTCTTCAAATATGAATATGGCGGCCATCTTGGACGCGGCAGCCATTTTGGAAAAAATAACAAAATAACAAATAATAAGGGCCTCCCTCATCAACTTTTTTGAAAAGTCCGGACGATCAACATGTTTATTTTTTTACTTGGCCTAACATGTAAATATCTAGGATGATATTCTATTTCTTCACCTTTAAAAACTCTTTTTAAAAGTAAGATGTTCAAGATTATTTTCAGGCATGATTTGAAACTTCAGGCATTTTTTATTTTTATGTGGGAGTACCTAGTAGTGTCGATTTAACCCTAAAAAGACTCGGGCCATCATGACCCCTCTATATATTCCACGATCATTTTTTATTGCGAAATTAGCTGCCTAACCATGCTGACTAATAAAGTCTCACACATCTTTATAAACCATTATTGCGAATACCGAGCATACCATCATCAAACCAAAAACGGCTCAAAAACGTGATTTTGTGTACAAAGTCAATGCAAATGGAGTTTTCTCACCTTATCTATAAAGATATGATTATGATTATTTTCACTTAATCTACTACATAGCAGTAGAGGCGCCGGTCCAGAACAGCTGATCGTCTGCATAAACACTGACCGTCTACATAAACAAAGACGTTTGCCAAATTTTGCCGTTATAATCAGTAACAAGGTTTGTCTTCATTAATGATGACGCCTGTTTTCCTTTGGGGCCTACGGGATTTGGATGGCAGTTACGGAACTTAAGAGTGCGAAAATTAGATTCCTTATCATCAATTACCCCCAGTTCACCGTCTACTTTTATGACTTTCCGTCTTCCCAAGGATATAAAAGGGATCAAGTGTCAATCACTGTGTTGAGGCTATGCTATGGGGAGCATTGCACAGTAGAGCCTCAGTGAGTGGAGTTGGCATCAATTTGGAGGCTGTTTTTACTGTACATCTACAGTGTTTTTATAAACGAGGACAAGTCCAGTAATCTGAGACAATCTTTGTTTTTGGACCGGCGCCTCTACTGACCAGATCTACATAAAAGTATAGATCTACCCGGTTGTTGTATGTCCGGACGGGTTGTTTGTCCGGACAAAGACGGCAATTTTAGGAGCTTTGTGATCAATATTTCATTAATCGATTGAAAATAATATCAGACAATATAACAAAGCACAAATATTCACAAATATTTTTGCTATTTACTGCACAAATTTTGAAAGAATCGAGAGCAAAAGATGATGTTTTTATCTGCTTAAGTGTCCGGACAACGGACCCCCCATCCTACATGTATACCCAGTTGTTGTATGTCCGGACAGGTTGGATGTCCGGACACTCAATTTTTTAGTCATTTGAAATTGTTTAAAAGCAATGTCTTTGTAGTTTTTTAGCACAAAATGTAAGAACATATTTTAAAGAACAAATATTGATGATGAAAGCAGTATTCAACAGTTATTTTTGGCTTAATCCTCTTCTTCTTCTTCTTGTTCTTCCTCCGCCTTTCGGAGATCAGCAACAGATTGCTATGAGTATTTTGATGAAATGTTCATTGGTTTTGAAAGAGATCATCAGTGAGAAGAAAGTAAAGAATCGCGGTAACATGAATTTTATAAATAAAAGTTGAGGTTACACGGTTTACAATCTCATGAGTTTGGAGGGAGGAGAAGGGAATTTGGAAGAAGCACTGCTAGGATAAATGACTTGTCGTGGTATGGTCGTAGTGGGCAAGATCTCCTTTGTCAGATTCCTACTTCTTAGCTTTCCACAAGATCTTTTCTGGAGTATCGAAGAGTGAGCAGGAGGCCACGAAGTGAGATGTGTCTTCGTCTTCCTTGTGACATAGCAGGCAGGTAGATGATTGAACTTTTTTGATGGTAAAAGTCTTGCTTGAACCATGTGTGTTTGGCTAAGGGTTGGGACCTGACTATCACTGCTTGTCTTAAGAAGTTTGGTTGCTGCTCTTTGGATACAGAAGTGAGGGGTTTGGGATGTCCATGTTTCTCCAAAATGACAGAGTTGACTTCACTTGAATTGCCTCCACAGTGTTGCTTGTAACAACACCATTCACAGCTTTTTTGCAATCTTTTTCCACTGTTCATAGGGGAACGGCTGCAGTACTAAGGCATGGAGGTCTGGTAGACTGTACTTCCTAAGGATAGATTGCCAGGATTTGATGGAGGTTGTTCGTTGGACAGGGCGTGAAGAAATGTTGCGGTATTCATAGCGGTCATGAGGAAGAACAAGCATCTTCCTATCAAGAGAAGCTTTTCCAGATCTACTTGGATACTGAGAGGTATAATTCCAGTGAGTAGATATACAGCCTCATCAGCCGCAGTTCTTGGAGGCCAAGGTCCGCTTGAAGAGCTGGTTGTGCCTGATGAGTCTGGTGGACATCCCTTGAGTAAGTTGAAGACGGCTGCACCATACAACATTCGAGGGATGCAGTACACTCTCCACAAGGCAGCACTGTGCTGGAGGAAGCAGTCCCCAGTGTAAGCTCCAGCACCTAGTGAGGCGTAGAGAGATTTTCAACCTTTTGATATGATGTCTACTGTCGGGTCTCTCTTACAACGGATTTTGTGATTCTAGATGGGAGTGCATAGTGCTGCTGTATTGTATCATCACCTAGATGCATGATGACTGTTGGTCGCCCTTTTTGCCTCCGTTGAAAATGACAATACAGCTTTTCGACGGATTTATCTGTATCCTGTATCCTGTATCCTCAGACGAAAGACAGGCTTCATTTTTCTATCAGTGTCCGGACACACCAACCCCCATCCTACTAGTTTCATTGGCTGAAATCAAATTATTTTTAGCATTATTACCTAGGCCTAACATTAGAGATTTGATCTAACTTTACATGTATGCTTCAAAGGCTCTGTAATAATTTTTGTACAGAAAAAAAAATGTTTGAAAAAACATAGGAATCCAATCAAAATTCACAAAAAATAAAAATTAACATGATTGTCAGATGCTTTGACTCCCTCATGACCGTTTTTGAAGTACAGGACATTTCTGCATGTCTAACCAAGCAAACCTCCTCCAATCGAGCCTGGCAAACAATTCTCAACAAGTACCGATTACCCGACCTTTCACACGCTCATTCTTCTAACCTTCCATATGTCCAGTGGAAGAAATCGCAAATCAGGCCAGTGAATGAAATAGTCCTCCAGACAATGCCACTACAGGCAATCCAAGCCAAGACAACTCTCTCTATATGGAGAAACATGACCATCCCAAATCCAACTTGCTCTACCCTAAAAGCAGCAGCTCTAAATTCCTGAGACAAGCGTGACAGTCAGAGCCCAGTCCTTTGCCAGACCTACCCTGTCCGACAAGGCTTTTGACCATCAAAAAGCCTCAACAGCTACCTGCCAAGTGTGTCATAGAGAGGATGAGGACACCGCACACTTCATCGCTTCATGCTCCTTCCTAGAGCCACACAGACAGGACTTCATGGAAAGCTAAGGAGCAATCAAACATTTGACGGGATTCCTCTCACTATGACCTAGGTGAAGCAGAGCATAACCAAGGCGGTGCTTCTACCCTGCTCTCCTTCTCCTTTCCTTCTCAAGTACATGATAAACTTATAATAGCATCTCTTCATTTTATTTACAAACTCCATCATATCACGCATATCCTCTCTCTCTCTCAATAACTGTCGCATAATATTGCTATGCAACACTACCTCGACTGTCCTGCAACTCATTCCGTTGCTGATCTCCGAAAATAGCGGAGGAAGAAAGAAGAAGAGAAGAAGAAGATTAATCTAGATCTAGTATTTCACACATTGCTACGAGGTCGATACGTAGTATCGACCTCGTTGACCCAAGTCCTTTATATTCAGTTGAAATTTTTATGAACCACTTTCTCCACTCTTTTTATGGAAACTGCGTCAATAAAGAAGTAGAAATCAATCTGCAGTGCGACTATAGTCCATAATAAATTAAGCTAGGCCTAGGCCTTAAAAAAAAAAGAAGATAAAACACTGAAAAAAGGAGAAAAACTCACCACTCGGCAAGGAGAAATGCGCAGCACAGGCAGCGCCGTCACTCACTATGAATTGTATCGCGCAGTGTGGCAGTTGCTATATTGTTAAAAGAGTCGTCCCAAATCAACTCGCCGATACCAAGAGTCGCATAGTCACAGAGCAAGTTTGAGTTACATTGCTCGAGTTGTGAGAGCTAGCTACGTGCTGCGCTTGGTTTTACTTTCTTATCGAACCTTTACCGAATCGATAATTGGTATAGGTAGGTTGAATCAAGCTTCTTGTCCATAGCCAAGATAAAGCGAACTTGTTTGGACTGTTAGTCTTTTTCACCGTTCACATGTTTAATAAGGAGGGGGAAGCAAAAGAGACTATCACTTGATTTTGTTGAGAATCTAATTTGTTTCTGTTATGTTTAGCTTCTCTGTGGTTGGTATGTTGCTAATTACATTTATGTTTATCCAGTTTTGTTTCATATTTGATAAGAGAGTCAGATATATATGGCTTGAAAATAATATCTAAGCGTTGAACAAAACTAATTTCCCATTAAGTTTTGCGCATGATAATAATAGAAGTCTCGTGTGGTCTAAGCAATGGAAACTGCTCTCGACGTAGTACTTTGACCTAGCTAACTAGTCTGGGCAGATATTGTTTTGTCGCCCTCTACGTTCATTTGAAAGTAGCATGGTTATTACCTGGCGTGTGTGTTGTCTCCCTCAAATTGTATGAACATTCATCCAAAACATTAGTAAAAGTATTAAAAACAGACGAAACAGAAGTTTTAATGAAGACCTTGGATATCCAAGTCAGCATCCATCAAGAAAACGGTAAGTGAAAATCTTTATTTTTCCACCCAAAAAATAGATATCATAGAGATGTTACGATTCTGATATGTGCGTGAGCCACCCGATAGTCCAGTCGCTTGCGTGGTATTAGTAACAACACGTTAGACTCGAAATTGCGAAACCACCCTCTCAAGCAATCCTCAATTTACAAAATTAAAATAGTATTTAAGTAAATTAATAAATATGCCTATCACATCAATATTAAAGCAAGACAATGTCAAACAATGAATCATCAAACACGTCAAATGAATTCAACTTTACTTTCATGACTTTCAAGTTTCAGCTCAGTCTAACCATGCTAACAACTCAAAACAAATTCAATGACGATGCAGAGGGGCAAATAAGTCTTCTATACTTTATCATATTCATGGCGTATGCCCATCATCAAGGTAAATAAAATCAAGGTAAAACGGTCAACGCCAACGGAGAGAGGGTGGCGGAAGAGAGGGACGCCGCATGCACCGCACTGCTACGGTGGTGCTGTGCTGGCCACACCACACGCACTCAAGTCGCACTCCATTCAAAACACAACACAAGACAAGACAAACAACACAGCTGAAAACAACATTTAGCGACAACATTTTCATACTTCACCTTGAAAAAATGATCAGGAACGGCCAGATGAAAGCAAATGATGTATTCACGAAGAAATAAAAGCGTAAAACGTTGCGAATGTTGATATCTAAACTGGAAAATTCCTCACTCAGTCCGATGTCGCACACGCAATATCAACAATGCAATACGGCGGCTGAACCTTTTAAATTTGAAGCCGAAATCGAGCGATGTGATTGGTCGACAGCGCTATATTACGTCAACGATGAATAGTCGCTGTACAAGGCGTTTCAACTTGGAGTGTATTTGTTTGTTTTGTTTACAGTGTGTTTTTAATCAGGGATTTGTTTTCCTGAATCGCGTTTTCCTAAGGGAGTGAGGCAGGCCGACATACATATTTTTTTTTTTTTTTTTTGCTTTGTTTTGTTTAGTTTATACACATTATATCTGACAAATGTAGGGAATATAATATGATAAAGTGAACACAAACGGCCGCCAGAGGGGGTGGTAAGAAGTGAGCTCGAATCAAAATGCGACTATTTTCCTGAGGGGCGCATCGTTTTACCATGGACCTATAATTTTGGTTTCACGAAAACCTCTCAGCCCGACATATTGTTTACCATGCACATGGTCAATAGTAGCAAATGATAAATAATTAGCTCATGACCAGGCCGGGTCAGGGGCCGCTGGGCTGACCCGTCCGGCCCCCCCCCCCCCCGCAAAAAAAAAAAAAAAAAAAAAAAAAAAAAAGCCAAGCAAAGGGAATAATGGACCGACTGAACCTACTCTATGACGATACTTCGAATCTTGTCTTTCTTGAGCCGAACGCCGAAAAAAAAAGAATAACACAATTCATCAATTACAAGAGATTAAAAAAAAAAAAAGAGTTAGATAGTTTTATGGGATAATTGAGAGAGATAACGAACTTTACAGAAATACTATATAATGTAAGGACTAAATGCCAAAGATAGAAGGGATATATTGCAGGCTTGGAAAAAATATTCAAAGTGAGGAAAACTAAGAAGGTATAATTAAATATAAATGATTTGGAAAGAGAAGATAAGTTGACAATTATTACGTTTTAATTAGATAAGGGTAAAATCAGATTCTAAACCCAGTGGCGATCTAATTCATAGAGAGGGGGGGCGGGCAAATTGAATTCAGATTTGTACACCAATATTTTTTCCTTGTTACCTTCGGGCGAAGCAAAATACATAAAAAAAAAAAATTCAAGTCACCGCGGTCCGTGCGATAACCGTCCGGGGGGGTGGTGGTGGGGGAGGAGAGGATAGAGCGTTACATTTTGTCGCCTTCGGCTTTAGTCAATAATAGATCACCATAAGAGTAAGTTAGGCGTAGATAGTGCCGATGTCCATTTTTTTTTTCTTCTAGTCTTTTTCCCCATCTTTTTTTAGTGGCCGGGCCTCCTTCCCCTGGATCCCCCTGGAGTCCAGTGTTTGAAAGTGGAGAAAGAAACGGTTTACTTTATACAGAGATTTAAAATAATTGAAATTTTGGCACATGAGTATTATCATCTGAAACATGGGCGCAGCTCGTTGTTCTGCAGGTTCTTAACTTGTTAAGATGAGTTTTTTTAACAAAGACAGTGATGATTTTTCTAAGCATATTTTCCACAATCTTTTGAATTTCAAAGTAAAACAAAGATAGCCATCAGTCATCAATATCATTCTAATCAAGTAATCATGCATTATTTGTCGATTAATCAATAATGACGAAATATCTACAAAAATGGATATCTCTCATCACTCATCCCGAGAATAATATGTGGCTTAGTATACAACGTTAGATAAACTTCTTACTTGTTTGTAGATTTAAACCACTTATTTAAGCTTCGTTCAAAACTTATACCAACTTTATTTTACTAATACATTATTCATATTGTGCCTTTTAAGCACGGTGAAGTGTAATCAAAGCAATTCCTTGAATTGATGTGAGCATCTCGGTAGCTAAAGCTTAGCGAGGTACTAATTAAACACTATAAGCGTGAGAAACAATAAGTTGATTATGTTATTAAGCGCTATATATAATTAACATTACAAATATTCAAGCTATGACTGTACGTTTTCATGTTACGATTTGTACACTTATTTCATGTTTATCATCAAAGACCATTTTTGAATTGAATTAAATCGAAATTGAATTGAAAATTGATGAAATGAAAAAAAATAGGTTAATTCGGCTGAAAATTAAATAGTAGATAAATCCCGAACCTGAACGAACCCAATTTCATTTTCGGACTTTACGCTTGATATTTTCTTTTTCGCTTTAGTTTTGATAACAACTACAAGCGTTCCAGTGACATTTGTTAATTGCCCCGCTTTCCTTCTCTACCGACTTATTTTTCGACCCAATAAGCCCCCCCCCCCCAGAAAAAAAAAGAAAGAAGAAGAAAAAAAAAAAAAAAAAATGGCTTGTTCATATTTTTACAGAAAATAATTCATTTACGAGAGGTGCAAGGGCCAAAAAAAATTTTAATTTTTGAACAACACATGGTCTTTTTAAAATATGCCAGCCAAATCATCAAGGGGGGGGGGGCTTAGGCAGCTAGTGAATAGGGCCCTAATTTTTTCGCTTTGTCTACAATAATCCATTTATTGAATTTACCACTGGGAGCTATTCGTTCGGATCGATAGGCCTTTATTTTTCCCCTTTGATTTTATTTTTTGTTTTCAATGGGAAGGGAATTGGGCTGAAGGCCCGAATTTTTTATGCACTTTTTTCTTCTAAATTTTGGTAGCCGGGGACCACGTCCCCTATCAACAGCTGAAAAAGGGCATGTTAAAGATCAGGATATTTTTATAGGGATTTGGTATTTCTTTTGACATAGTTCAGTGATTTAGAAAAAAAAAGAGAATTTCTTACCAAACTAACCCTAAAAAATAAAGATTTGGGGGTCTGTGGTATCCACGCTATTTTTAAAATGAATGAGAAAGCATGGGATTTAGACTAGCTGTTCTGGCCCAGAGATCACCTGACTTGCTGGCTGCGATTGTGTCACATGACATAGCGCAGCGCAAACAGACTAGAGAAAGCTTGATCATTCATCAATCATCATGATGATGATCATGGATCCTTTGGAGGCGAGATGGATGTTGACTGTCATTTTCTTCATTATCTTTGTTTCAGCAAAGGATTTGGCCTCTGCTTCTCGTCCAAATATTGTCGTTATGCTCATGGATGATGTAAGTTCGTCACACTGCACTGATTGTAAATTTCTTGTCTGTCAAATACTATAGAGCAGAATTCTAGACTAGTCTAGAGTCTATTTCTCATGATTTCTAGAGAGTGAGAATTCTAAATTCTAAAATTCTAAAAGTTTAATATAAACCTTCTCCTTCTTTTTTTCTGGTTCGTCCTCCGCCCCTCAGCCTTTCAGATTATCAGCAATAGATGATTTTGATCAATGAGTTTAACTAAGTATAAAAACTAGGAGAGTTAAAGGGATTCCCTCGATCTCGAGCATCGACTGAAGAATAATATAGAGTAGAAACGTGATTTTAAAAAAAAAGGCAAATAAAGCAGTCACTCAGCACAATTCAAGTGTTCCCAATCCCCCCCCCCCCAAAAAAAAGACATTAATTGCCAGTATACAACACTGCTTTCTGATTCTGCCAATCTTTGCGTACAAGTTTGATTGACACTACACATCGAAATGCCTACAAGTTTGTTCGTATAGAGCTAGAGAACAATGCATTTTGATTGTTGGGCGCTCTGATTAGCTATCGCGTGGAGCTCCGCCTCCTGGTTGCCATGACTGAAATGCGTTGACCGTAACTGAACAACGCGATTCAGCTGTTCCCGATAAAGATCGCTTTTGTCTTGCGAGCTGTCAATCATAACCAAAGTGGACCCATTTTGCAAGAAAAACTGCAAGACTCGACTTCACAAAGCGTGTACAGCAAAGCCACTCTTTGAATACTTTTTAGAATAAAAAAGAGAAATATAAAAAGGAACTTCAACGAATCCACTGTCGGACTTCGCCCGACAGTTGAAAACGTATAAAGAAATGAGGACTTACCAAAAAAATAAATGACGAATCTAAATTTTATCGTGACTATTGTTCATTGGAAGGCACAATGGTAGTGTATTTCATATGCTATCGTGATCATTCGAGCGTCGTGCATAAATTATGGAGTAAAAATTTCTATGTGCACTAGATCTTTCTTGTACACTTGTCTTGACTTTAGTTTATACTTTTGAGGTTTAATCATCAGAATGATCAGGGGCCATGGAGAATATTTGAAAGGTTTTGAAAGATAAACCAAGATTATGACTTCAGATATCAGAATCCTCTGAGCTTAAGCTTTGTCAAGTTCCCTCAAAGCCATGACAATGTCATAAATTATCCATATCATGCTTTGTGGTTTTTTAATTGTTGTTACATATAGTTTGGTTCCTGACAGGACGTTGAGAAGTATTCCTAAGAAGAAGAAGAAGTTGCACATAGAGACATGTATTAATTATCCTCTCAAAAGACTCTAGATCTACTACCTGTTGTTTAAAATTTGTTCAGGAACTGTATTCCGTTCTCAAACTTTTGTATTTCACCAGATGGGATGGGGAGATCTTGGTGTGTATGGAAACCCTGCTAAAGAGACGCCTAACTTAGATCAGATGGCAGCAGAAGGAATCCTTTTACCAGACTTCTACTCTGGAAACCCATTGTGTTCTCCTTGTGAGTGTAAAACGTTTAAAAAGTTCAAGTCATCTTGGACCTGTACCTGTTGCATGAAACTTGATTATTATACATGTAGTAAGGTAACTCTTCCATCAATCGTTACTTTCATGAAATATACTTCATTTTGATTGGCATTTGAGCAATGTTGCCAAGGTAGTTGATGATCCTAATAAAAAAAGTGATTTGGTGACACTTAATATCAACTTGATAAGCAGGCACATTTAAAAGATTTTATTTTAAGAGCCATATTCAATGTCAATTTGATGATATGTTTTGTATGTAAACATAGATTAAAGTGTGTATTATAATGCAACATAAATTGACAGAAATAGTTTGTCGTGGTAGATAAACCTAATACACGAATGGTTTTAGAAATTATATAGGCCTTTGCTTTATGATTGAATAGCAATTTTGAGATAATCTTGAAAATCTTGGTAAAATACACTCTAAAAATCCATTGTGACAACACCGGCTAACACTTTCGCTTCACATACATTTGTAAATAGTGAATTACATTCATTTTGATCTGACCTCATTAATACAGCCAGAGCTGCCCTACTAACTGGCAGACTACCTATCCGCAATGGGTTCTATACGACCAATGACCACGCCCGTAATGGCTACACCCCTCAGGACATCGTAGGAGGTATACAAGATAATGAAATCCTGGTTTCAGAGCTGCTTCATAAGGCTGGCTACAGGAACAAGCTCATTGGCAAATGGTACGTTTCATTATATAGTTTGCAGCAGTGTTATTTTCGCAATTTTGTGAGTCCATCCTGGCAAAAATTTGCACTTTAAAATAGCAATCAGAAAAATCACAAAAATCATGATCAGAAATTTCAACAGTAGTTCAATATTGTAAAATATACAGTGTATTTCTTTAATAATTTTAACCTATTTCATAAAATCATTGTCCTTGACTTCTTTCAGGCATCTTGTTCTCCGGCCAAAGGTCCACCCACTGAAGAATGGTTTAGACAAATGGTTTGGAGCAACCAACTGCCACTTAACTTGTTTCTGTAATGATGGGCAACCTCTTTTATATTATGGTGTATGGAAGCCTTATGAAGTAGTATTGTAAATGTTCTTCTCTGATTTTAAGTTTTGAAAATGATTTGAACAAATTTTATTTCAAATCATAATTATTGATGACAACAGCTGCAGTTTTGGTTCATGTTCTTTTCTGTTTACATGAAAATTAACTAGAGAGAGTAATGACAAGATACTTTATTTGAACTCATAATTATTTACCTCTTTCAGGCACCTGGGACACCAGCCACAGTTTCATCCACTGAAGCATGGATTTGATGAGTGGTTTGGAGCACCCAACTGCCACTTTGGCCCATACAACGATAAGAACACTCCTAACATACCGGTATATAAGGATGCTGAGATGGCAGGGAGATACTTTGAAGAGTTTGCCATCGACAGGAAAACGGGGGAATCTAACCTGACACAGATGTATATTCAAGTGAGTACCAGGTATTGACGGATTATACATGCAAGACAAAACGCTAACTTTTTTCATTAGGAGGTTGAGTATAGGAATCTGTGTGTTCTCCCGCTCCATGTTTACATTTCAGTTAAATGGTTCAAAATTCAAATTTCTTAATAGCATTAGCAACAAGATAGTTTCAGTGCCACCCAAATGATAGCCCTGAGTGACAGTGAATACTGTTGTGATATACTATTATACCACTAGAGATACCTTAGCTATATCGCATATGTGATACGTCTTGTCGAAATGAGAGAGAAGTCGCAGATCAAAGATCCGAGTAAATCGACAAACTAATAAAAAACTCAAAATTTTGAGGAAAATTTTTTTTTTTATTTTCTGGTTCTACCATGCTTCATCTCTTGCTCTGTTAAAAAATGAGTGAAAATGATAACGGGAAAGTGGTAAAAAAGCAGTTTTTCGGCGAGTGTTTTTTTCGGTCATAATTTTTTTTTTTCGGACATACAAGCGCACGTCACGCTCATTTCCCCTCTCCGTTTAGCTCGCCCTTAGCAACGCATGGCTTTGTTTATTGGACGTTCACGGTTATGTGATGTGTGATTTCAACTGGCTTTTTGTTTCGTTTTTGTGAGCGAATAGCGAACTAAAACTCTCTTTAGCTGCACTCAGAAATTTTGCGTGCGATGCACAACCTGCTGTGAATAAAGCTGTTTCATCCGGGATACGGAGCAAGCAAACGAATGTCAAATCTAACAATCGGGTGGGGGCATGAGGGGGGGGGGTTATGTGGGAAAAGTAACTTATTGGCTTGACTTAGCATATCTGGATCCAAATGAATGTTAATTTCAAGCATTTTATATTTTACGGGGCCGCGATATCTGTTGTCCTGATGGGAAATTAAAACCTCCCTATAAACAATTTGGTTCATCAGGGAAACATAGAGCATACAAAGAGAGTGACGTGATAATACTTTACTGATACAAGTTATTTAGGTTAAAGTCTTAAGAGCGTAAGAGATCGTAATTTAACAATTGAAAAAAAAAAAGTATGGTTTAAAGTTGGTTGATATTGCATTAGTGGAAACCAATGAGCTAAGGGGGGGGGGGGGGAGGCAATCATGGAATCTAGTTTATAACTGCGGGCTGGTATCTCACTTTTCGGGAACTACTTTGAAACAACTTTAAGACGGCTTAGAAACAAGTTTGAGACGGGTTGTTGAGACGTCACGGAGACGTCTCCGAGACGTTTCATGAATCGCGGATACTACTTTCAGACATTTCTCTGAAACTGCTTTGAAACAGATTTTGAAAATGGTCGTGGAGACATCTCGGAGACTTCTCCTCGACAGAATAAAGACGGAATAAACTTTATCCGTCGCGAAAAATCGATTCCTTTGCGAAGACGTTTCCGCTATTTTTGTAAACAAATTTTGAAAGTTGTCGTGGAGATAATCTCGGAGACTTTTCCTCGACGGAATAAAGACGGAATAAACTTTTTATCCGTCGCGAAGAAACGATTCCGTTGCGAAGACGTCTCCGCTATATCACCCTTCACTTCGACAAATGTTCCGTAAGAATTTACACAAAATGAAACTTTTTAAACTTTAATGTTGTGTAGTTTTTAAGATTTGTTTTAATTTTTTTTCTTCATATTTTTCATATTTATATACCCTTTTTAATTTATTTTGTCTTTCAGCCTTTGGCTACTATTTATTATCAATAAAGACAAATCCTCACACCCAAATCAATTGACGTTATCAATAATATTTAAGTTTAATTTTGCAAACTCGATCGGAACAAACTACCGATCCAAATAGCGATGCCATAATAAAGAAAGATAATGGGCAAGAGAGAAAAGAGACACGAGAGAGAAGAGAGAGAGGGGGAGATAGTAAG